>WNWU01000047.1:4728386-4755013 GCA_012654045.1 Ptyas mucosa | reverse complement strand
GAGAGAGAGGAAGAGAGAGAGGAGAGAGTGGAGAGAGAGAAAGAGAGAGAGAGGAGAGAGAGAGGAAGAGAGAGAGATGAGAGAGATGAAAGAGAGATGAGGAGAGAGATGAGAGAGAGATGAGAGAGAGATGAAAGAGATGAGGAGAGAGAGGAAGAGAGAGAGAGGAGAGAGAGAAAGAGAGATGAGAGAGAGAGAAAGGAAGGAAGTGAGAGAGAGATGAGAGAGAAACGAAGAGATGAGGGAGAGAGAGGGAGAGAGAGAGGAAGAGGAAGAGAGAAAGATGAGAGAGAAAAAGGAAGAGAGAGAGATGAGAGAGAGAGAAAAGAGAGAGATGAGAGAGAGAGAAAGGAAGAGAGAGATGAGAGAGAGAGGATGAGAGAAAGAGGAAGAGAGAGAGAGAGAAATGAGAGAGTGAGGGAGAGAGAAATGAAAGAGGATGAGAGAGAGAGAGAGATATGAGAAGGGGGAGAGAGAGAGGAAAGAGAGGAAAGAGAGAGAGAGCAGGAGCTATCATTGAATGCAAACATTATGTGAAGTTACCCAGGAGAGTTGGAACAAGAGCAACCCCAGGAGTTATAACTTCCTTTGTTCTGCTAAAAGGGAAAAAGGAAACGCACTAGGAAGCCAGGCTGTGGAGCACAGGAAGTCTCTTTTGGCCTGATAAAAAGAACAGAGACAAGGTGGGTTCCCATGCAGTTATAAGTCAATCAAACAAAAGCAGAGAAGAAAAACTTGTACTCAGGAGCAGCCAGGGGAGGGGGAAGAAATCCAAATGTATATATGGCTGAAACTTGCTTTATATCTACAAAGGTCTTTCTTTTATTACAGGTTGTCCTCGACTTGCAACCATTCATTTAGCAACCGTTCGAAGTTAGAACGGCACTGAAAAAAGTGGCTTATGATGATGTGGCCTGTCTGCGGCCTGTGCAGCTAGTAGCTGATTCCGACAGTGAGGAGGCTGGTGTGGTGCTGCGCCAGCAGCCTGCTCAGCTGGCACTCAAGTCGGACAGTGAGGAGGCTGGAGAAGATGTGGTGCCAGAGGCGGGGATTCAGCCAGGGCCTTCAGAACCTCCAGAAGCTCTCATAAGTGAAGAGGAAGAAGAGGAAGAGCCTCTTCTCGATGCATGGGCACACAGAGCTGCCAAAAGGCAGGAGTGGCTCCTCAGGAGGAGGTCTCCTCGAGAGTAAGGCTTGGGGCTAATTGGCCACTCCCTTAGCCTATTTAAGTAAGGACGATGACCGAGGCAATTTTCAGGGAACAACTTCGTTCACTCTCCTTCGCGTCCTGATCTTAGTTCTCTTATCAGCTTCCTGCAAATTGCTTCTGGGCTTTCTGCCAACCATAGTAAGATTACGATTATTTATTCTTTGGATTCTTGTAGGCTGTTAAGAAAGTTAATTAACAGCCTTTGTTTGAAAAAGACTGATTTAATTTAGTAAACTAAGGTTTGTACAGATTTTGTGTGTGCTGCGTTCTTTGGGGTCCGTAGCTGGGGCAGAACATATGACCTTACAAACATCCCCGCAGCATCCCCATGGTCACGTGGTCAAAACTCAGACACTCAGCAGTAGTGAAATCCTCCACAGATTGCCACCGGTTCGCTGCCCATGCATTCACGGTGCTTGCCAATCATGTGCTGTGCATGTGCATGCGCAGTACGTGCCAAAAGCACGCTGCATGTGCATACACTGCGCACCAAACGTGTGCTTAACGTGGAAAAAGGAGGCTTAACAAGGTAAGTAGAACAGTGGGGCAGGGGAACAGTTGTGCCACGCTATTTAGATTTGCTAGGATTTCCTGCTTTCAGGCAAATATAAATCGCGCGGCACAG
Organism: Ptyas mucosa; assembly: GCA_012654045.1. Taxonomy (NCBI): domain Eukaryota; kingdom Metazoa; phylum Chordata; class Lepidosauria; order Squamata; family Colubridae; genus Ptyas; species Ptyas mucosa. Next base: position 4,753,178 of record WNWU01000047.1, on the reverse strand, counting down.
CTGATCGTTGGAAATCATGAACCGGTACCTTCCTTTGCTACTGATTCACCTGAACCAGTAGCTTTTTTTTTTCCATTTGAGTTTTATTGGGTTTTAACAATTAAACAATTGTTATTCAACTCTTGTGCATGACTGTGACCATTTACATATCATCACACTAATATTCTCCTATACTCTATATAATTTTACAAAATCTACTATCTGTTATTTCCCTTTTTTCTATCTTCAGTCCAATTATACCATTTCTCCCATATTACGTAAAAGTCCGAATCCATCTGTCCTTTCAGTTCCAACGTCATTTTATCCATCTCGGCGCAATCTAATATCTTTCTAATTATCAGATCTTCGGAGGGTGTGTTCGAACGTCTCCAACATTGCGCAAATGCCAATCTTGCTGCCATTGTCATATGTAGAATAAGATATGTTGTTGTTTTTTTCATATTTCTTTTTCATTATTCCTAGAAGAAACAATTCTGGTGTATATTCTAACTGGAAGCCTGTTACTTTCTGTATCCAACTATGTATTTTCATCCAAATTTTTTTTGTTTTGTTTTGGAGCATAACCACCTGGAAGCCTGTTACTTTCTGTATCCAACCATGTATTTTCATCCTTTTTGTTTTGTTTTGTTTTGGAGCATAACCACCATGTATGAAAGAAGGTACCTTGCTTTTGTCCACATTTTAAAAGCTATCCACATAGCTTTTATCACTACCGGTTTGCCTGAACCGGTGCGAACCGGTAGCATTTCACCCCTGGGTTTCAGTGTCACCTTTTGCGACCTTCTGACAAGCCAAGTCAACAGGGAAGGCAGATTCACTTAACAACCGTGTTGCAACCTTAACAACTGCAGTGGTTCAAATGTGGCAAGGATGGTCATAAAATCAAAAGTCACTTAACAACTGTCTCTCCTAGCAGCTGAAATGTTGGGTTCAATTGTGGTTGCAAGTCCAAGACTACCTGTATATATTATTTGGTGGCACCATCTGTAAATCCACAATCTACTTCCACAACCAGCTGAACGAGAAACTAGTTAGATCAACCCTGTCTTTTATGATGCACTGTACACATGTCCGGTTATTTCTCTTATAAATCCTGTAGCCAATCAGTGATCAGCGTCAACATTTTTGTTGAAGGAAGAGATCACATTGACAAAGGCTGGTCCAAACTCTATCCTATGATTCTGTTTCTCATATCGGTAAGAAAGATCCATGAATTATACAGATGACCTCTGCTTGCAATAAATTTAAACATGTGTAACATATATTCTGGAGTGCTTTTCAAGAAATTAAAGGGAAGTCTGGAAACCTCCTAGAGAGGAAAGTTTAAATCTATGAAAGTCCATAAATCAACCCTTTTTTAAAATTTCTTTTTCCTTTACAAGTAAAATGTGATTTATAATGCACTTGAAAACAGGCAATAGCAAAGGCATACTGTCAGAAATGGTTATTTTCCAACAAGGACAGTGGTTGTTTTCTTTTTGCTTAGCCTATGGCCATGATGGCGAACCTATGGCACGCGTGCCAGAGGTGGCATGCAGAGCCCTTTCTGCGGGCATGCACGTCATTGCCAGCTGCTCTTCTGGTTTCTGGAGCACACATGCATGGCAGCCAGCTGGTCTTTGCGGGAGTGGAGCGCTGGAAAACAGTCTGAAAATGGCCAAATAAATGCCTCAAAAACAGGCCATTTTTCAGGCTGTTTTTTGGGCTGTTTTCAGGCTGTTTTGCAGGCTGTTTTCAGGCTGTTTTCCGGGATGTTTTCTGACTGTTTTTTGGCTGTTTTGGGGGCCAAAAACAGCCCCCAAAATGGCCTGGAAACGACCTGGAAACAGCCAAAAATCAGGCATGAGAACGCCAGCCAGCTGGTCTTTAGGTTTCCGGTTCTCCAGCATGCATGAAGACCAGCTGGCCAGCATGCATGCACATGCTGGTCTTCAGTTTTCCGGCGCTCCGGTGCGCGCACATGCATGCACATGCATGCACGTTCTGGTTTGGGCACTCAGTGCCGAAAAGGTTTACCATCACTGGCCTATTGTGTGGACTAAGCCACTTGTGTTTATTTAAGAAAACATGATTAAAACAATGAGTTTTTCTGTAAGATGCTTCCTTTAAAAGTTCTGCCTTCAGATTGACTTCTAGTTTAGCCTTCTAGAGACTTCCTGGGTCTGTTCAGTTCATTGTGGCAGGGAATGGAAATGGATTTCAGGCTACCTTTTCAGCTGCCCAGCCTAGCTGAAGAAGAATTCAGGCTAAACCTTGCACAGTTTCCAAACCCAACGAGATATTCCTAATTTTCTACTTCTTGGAGCCCTGCAAGTTCATAAAGAAAACTGCTTTTCTGCCATTGTCTACATTAATATCAAACCCGTTAACTCGCTTACTAATTATTCTGCTGACGTAAACAGAACTGTCCTTATTTCAGAAAACCGTATCGCCGGGCTTGAAGGAATTACACAATTAGCAAAATGAAACAACGGCAACAAAAAGGGGAAAGGATCCAAAGCAGAAGAAATTTTAAGCAGAGCCCAACTGTCTGTCGAAGCTACAAAGAAAGAAGGGACGGAAAAGGCCTGGCATCCAGCTGGCAGAGGACAATGCTAAAAATGTAATTAATGGAATATAATGCGCAGTTCCTTGTGATACAAAAAGATTGCCTGAGGGCAGAGAATTTGGTAGCCACCGTATTCAACTACTAATTCTCCTTATCAACTGGCAAACACCCTTCTTGCTTCCTTTCTACTGTAACTTGAAGGCAAATGTGTCCCAATTTGATTTATGTTTTTATTAAAAAAAAATTCATATAAGAAAGTCCCCATCCAGCAGAGTACACAGCAAACAGCAGCTATCAAAATGGATGCATGAAGGGACATCATCACACAAATCCTATTATACAAGTCGTTGCACTGGCATGGTGATCAGCGGTGGGTTTCCAATATGCTTACCACCGGTTTGCCCCGCGCATGCATGCTCGCTTCATGCACGTGCCATCCACACATGCACCCGGCCTTCCACGCATGTGCTTTGCTCATGTGCACGCCTTCCGTGCATGCACCTGGCCTCAAAAACGTGGCTAAATAGGATGGCATTAGTCTGGGTGGGTAGGTATCACCCCAACCGGTTCGCCTGAACCGATACGAACCGTCTGAATACCACTTTTGATGGCGATGTTCTCACATATTTTTTGTTATCAGTGCCCTCCATGGACTCCTATGTTACCATCCATGTAAGACTGAAGGGGATCAGTGTTGTTCATACAATGGTTAAGATCAGGGGTGAAATCCAGCAGGTTCTAACAGATTCTGGAGAACCGGTAGCGGACATTTTGAGTAGTTTGGAGAACCGGCAAATACCACCTCTGGTTGGCTCTAGAGTGGGGAGGGAATGGGGATTTTGCAGTATCCTTCCCCTGGAATGGGTGGGAATGGAGATTTTGCAATATCCTTCCCCTGCCATGCCCACCATGCCACGCCCACAGAACCGGTAGGGAAAAATTTTGGATTTCACCCCTGGTTAAGATATTAGACTAGGAAAAGAGAGATGCAGGATCAAGACAGAGTGGCTTTGTGTTTTTGCCCCCCCCTCCCCCGGCTTCAGACCAAGATGATATTTCATTTTTCACTCTGGATGAGATGATACCTCCCCAGACTGAACTGGTGCTGAATTTAGCAATTGTACCACTTCACAGTGCTTTACAGCCCTCTCTAAGCGGTTTACAGAGTCAGCCTCTTACCCCCAACAATTTGGGTCCTCATTTTACCCACCTCGGAAGGATGGAAGCCTGAGTCAACCTTGAGCTGGTCAGGATCGAACTGCTGGCAATGGGCAGAATTAGTCTGCAATACAGCATTTTAACCACCGTGCCATCACTGCTCTTTCATCAGTTTGGGTTCCTCCTGGATTTGTGCCTCAAGGACTAGGAAGTATCCATGGCTAGGGTGGGGGACTTGAGCGAATGAGCCAATTGTCTCCATTCCTAGACTGGGAAGCCATGTACATGGTCACTAATGCCTTAGTCACTTCCTGTTTGGATTACTGCAATGCGCCCTATTTGAGGCTGGCCTTGAAGAGCACTTGAGAACTTCAAGTGGTCTCAAAATGCATAGTAATGAGGGCCCATGTAACATCTCTATTGTGCAAGCTGCACTTATTTCTTTCTTTCCAGGTGCCATTCAAGGTGCTGGTCATCACCTTTAAAGCCCTCTATGGCACAGGACTGCTGTCAGTGGGTAGGTTATTATAAATGATTGAGTTGTGGTCTGTCGGCTGCCGGCCCCTCCAGCAGCTGAATCAGATGAGGAAGAGGTGTGGGAGTCAGGGTCAGCATCAAGGCAACCTGAGAGCTCCAAGGGGGGGGGGGAAGAGGGAATGGAGCTGGCAGAGAGAGAGGCAGAGGCAGAGACTGGGCCATCCGTCATCCCTCAGATGGAGAGTCAACATCCCCCAGGTCTGGAGGTGGCTGACGAGGAAGAGGAGGAACAGCTGGGTCCAGTACCTGATGCACAGAAGGCAGAGGAGAGGAGAGCAGTGGAAATCTATGGGCCAATCCTTGGGAAGGAAGAGCCACCGCTGCTAGCGAAGCCCCATTCTAGCTCTGGGGATAAAAGGCAAAGGGCAGAGATGAATAGATGTGGCAGACAACTATTCATCTCCCTGCCGGACAGACTTGTTAGCCTGCGGTGAGAGAGAAACGTTTTGCCAGGGCTGCTGGCACTCCTAATAAAGGAATCATTGCTTCAACTTCCGAGGGTTTGTCATGTTTGGGGAGCTGGGTCAGAACAGATCACCTTTCCCAAAGGACAGCTATCCATCCTACCAAGTCAGATAGGGTGGACACGCCTTTAGTCTCTTCCCTTAAATATTGCCATTGGATGGGAGCTAGGAAGCGTGTTTTTTTCTGTGACAGGCCTGTCCTATGAAAGACTCTGTCCCCTCAATTTTATCCGGACTTCCTCTTCTTAGCCTTTCATAAAGCACTTAGTATTATACTTCCTATTACAACAGCAGCAAGAATCTTATTTGCCCAGAATTGGAAACAAGAAAATATGCCAACAAACGCAATGATAATTAAAAAAAAGTCCTCGATTGTGCGGAAATGGATAAATTAACCATGGAGCTTAAAGACAGAAAGGAATCAGAGTACTGCAAGAGTTGGACTATGTGGTATCCATGGCTTGAAATGAGATATAAAATTGACGCATCAAGATGATATAGAAAGTATGTTAAATTGAAAATTATATATATTTATAAATACGATAAAACTTGTCAAAGGATAAAAGGAATATGTAAATGCATAAATATAGATATACTACCTATATGAAGAATAGATTAAATCAATGTTAATGAAGGACAAAAATAGAAGATAGTAAAAGATGCTATATATTTAAAGATGTACATAATGTATAAAATAATAGGCCATAGATTGGAATTATGAAATTTGAATTGTTACCGATAGTTGAAAGCTGTAAAAATGGATATGTGCTTTTAAAACTAAAAAGGTAGAATAAAGACTATTAAAAAAAACAACATAAAGCACTTGAGAACCTGATTTTTTCCCCCTCACACGCTGGAATAACAGACTGTATGACTTGGTTTTTTTCTCCTTAAAGTGTTTGATTTTTATAGTTTTGATATGGTTCTTAGGTCATTTTAATTCTTAGTCGGGATTTGTTATAAAGTGGCCGGCTACATAAATGATTTCAAAAATATAAATAAAATAAACTCCCTTCTCCAAATAGGCCTCTAGCAAATTTAGTTCCTCATCAGCAGCAGGAGCAAAGTTTCACGTTTTGTTTTTATAATAAAACTCAAGTCGGTCCGTTTATTGCAGTCTTAAACCGGTACAATAATACAATTCAGGATTACTCTGTCTTGTAATTTCTCAAACCTTTTTCTCCCCCTCAAACCTCATATTTCACAGAAGAGGAAACACCGATGTATTTGTGGCGATGGCCGTAGGAAATAAAATTAAATTTTTTGTACTCTGCAAAATTCCGCAGTTTCTTTAACGATGACTTATTGAAATTTATTCAAGCCTCAATTGGCAGAGTTCATAGGATTTCGCTAAGCCATAAAACATGGTTTCGACCCACAAGGGGTGGATTCGTGAATTAGCGGGACACATGAACCCAGATAATTTTTCTTTCTTAATTTGTACAAGGGTTGCAGCGTTCCAATGCTCACCATTTCTGACGTCCTCAATGGGCTTCCAACAAGCAAAGTCAAATGGGGTAAGCCAGATTTGCTTAACGACCACACGATTCAGTTTACAAATGCAGCGATTCGTTTCACAAGTGCCACAACTATGCCACAAGTGTGGCTAAAAAACCTCCGATCATAAAATTGGATACCACTGAGTTAACAATCGCCTTGCATAGCAATATAAATTCCATTCTCAGGTGTGGTTATAAGTCAAGGACTAACTGTATATTATTCTACCTGGGAAAGGAACAATACAAAACACTATCAACTGGATTGTGTGTTCCACTGATTTACCGTGTTGGTTGTGTACAATTAATTTAAAATATGTATAAGGTAAAGGTAAAGGTTCCCCTCGCACATATGTGCTAATCGTTCCTGACTCTAGGGGGCGGTGCTCATCTCCATTTCAAAGCCAAAGAGCCAGCGCTATCCGAAGACGTCTCCGTGGTCATGTGGCCGGCATGACTAAATGCCAAAGGTGCACGGAACACTGTTACCTTCCCACCAAAGGTGGTCCCTATTTTTCTACTTGCATTTTTTACCTGCTTTTGAACTGCTAGGTTGGCAGAAGCTGGATAAGTAATGGGAGCTCACCCCATTACGCGGCACTAGGGATTCGAACCGCTGAACTGCCTACCTTTCTGATCGACAGGCTCAGTGGCTAAGACACTGCATCCTTACAAAATATGCATACCTATATACAAAATATTGTAAATTCCAAACAAAATATTAGAAGCTCTATTTCACAATCCATTCATAGGTAGGTAGACAGTGAACAAAAACACTTAACAAATTTGATCTATCCAAATGTGGTTTCAGATGGTTTGGAATGTAACTACATCATGATTTCAACACTATTGCTGCTTCATTAGATCCAGGAACCTGTATCTTTATTTTTATTTATTAGAATTTGTCAAACAAAAACGAGAACAGGAATAAAAGAATAAAAGTACACTCACAGGGACAATAGGCACGTTAGTGCACTTATGCACGCCCCCTCTAGTAGAGATTCCAGTTAAATAACCGCTGCAAACTTAGATCTTCAGAAGAATGCATACAAGGTTTGCATATTGACTTGGAAATAATCCTATTAAAATCACCGTGTTTACCACTGGGAAAAAAAATCTAGTTTGTTCGAGTCTGGTTGGATTCTTGTAATGAACCAGCTGATCCTTCATTGGAAATCCCTTCTTTAAAAAGTATTTTCCCTGGTGAAGCTCTTTTGAGAAAGCAACTCTTTCAAACACATCAACTCGTGAATAACTCCAAAATAGATGGCATGCTTAAATCAGTGGTGAAATTCAAATTATTTTACTACTGGTTCGGTGGGCGTGGATTGATGGGCATGGTGTGGCTTGGTAGGCGTGGCAGGGGAAGGATACTGCAAAATCCCCATTCCCTCCCCAGTCCTAGGGGAAGGATACTGCAAAATCTCCATTCCCACCCCACTCTGGGGCCAGCCAGAGGTGATATTTGCCGGTTCTCCAAACTACTCAAAATTTCCACTACTGATTCTCCGAACTACTCAAAATTTCCACTACCGGTTCTCCAGAACCTGTCAGAACCTGCTGGATTTCACCCCTGGCTTAAATCCTTAGCCCATGAATTTGAAATAAGCAGCAGACCTGTTAATGTCTTTTAATCACATTGAATATAAATATCGTTACCTTTTGGATAACCTTTAAAGAATGTTCAAAACGTTTGTTAGGAACAATAGAACCAATGCCTAAAAATGCAAAGTATGGGTCTTAGAATCTCAACACAGTCTTGGAAACAAAGCTGTCCTGTAATGCTTCTGGTTTATCACAGTAACTCCATATGGAAGCTCCATTGTGACTGGCAACACTTCGACCCAAGAGAGATGGCAAGAAATGGAATCAAAGTCCCGACAACATACTTTCTCCTAGAGCTGTTATACTTCTAGTGGTAGATTTTATCATCTTCTTTTAACGACCCCATAATCCCTTGCGGGGTGGAGTCTGGGTAACTGAATGGAGCTAGCTGAATGTTTTAATAGCTGGCTGCCCTTCTTGTCACCAATGCGGAGTTTTGTTCAGAAGATATATTCTCAGTGTGCCCAGAGAGAGAAAAATCTGCCTCTACCTAGGATCGAACTCACAGCCTCCTGATTGTGAGGCGAGAACTCCATAGTGGTAGATTTTATGAGCAAAGTTTAATCACCTTCGAGCAAAATGCTGGAGTTTAGAAACAGGGAAACACTAAAGTGAGGAGAATGACACAGACACAGAGTCATCACTTCAAGAATCTCATTCGGGTGGCTTGCATCATGCATGGTGAATTCCTCCCCCAGAGAGGCTTTCGCCACTTAATGAGAAGAACACTTTGGGGTGTGTTGTAACACAGAGAGAAGCTCTTACAGAGAGTTGTGGTTGGGCTCCACGGCTTGCATTCACCGTTGCAAGCAGTTGCTTTCAACTCAGTTCCTCTGTTTCCCATTAGTCTATACACACACACACACCACACACAAAGTTTATTGTCATTGTACGTATATACACAGTATACCCATACAACGAAATTCACATAACACCCAGAGAGCAAGCCCAACATACATGACAATCCCCAGACACACACACACCCCAGCCACCAAAATTCCCCACCCCTAAACCACCCAAACATCCACACAACAGACCAAGTAATGCTGTCCAACTGCTCACTGATGGTGGCCCTTTGGTTCATTGTTGAGTGCAATTATAGCTCTGGAATAAAAACTATGCTCTGAGGGATTAATACAGTGGGAGAGAAGTGTGTGTTTTTCAGTTATATTGTTGCTGCTGTTGTTAGTTGTGAAGTCATGTCCGACCCATCGCGACCCCATGGACAATGTTCCTCCAGGCCTTCCTGTCCTCTACCATCCTCTGAAGTCCAATTAAGCTCACACCTACTGCTTCAGTGACTCCATCCAGCCACCTCGTTCTCTGCCATCCCGTTCTTCTTTTGCCCTCAATCGTTCCCAGCATTAGGCTCTTCTCCAGGGAGTCCTTCCTTCTCATTTGGTGGCCAAAGTATTTGAGTTTCATCTTCAAGATCTGGCCTTCTAAAGAGCAGTCAGGGTTGATCTCCTCTAGGACTGACCAGTTTGATTGCCTCGCAATCCAAGGGACTCGCAGGAGTCTTCTCCAGCACCATAGTTCAAAGGCCTCAATTCTTTGGGACTCAGCCTTTCTTATGGTCCAACTTTCACAGTCATACATTTCATCTGGGAAAACCATATTGGACACCTTCCAACCTTTGGCTCATCTTCCAGCATCATATCTTTTTGCCTTTTGGTACTGTCCGTGAGGTTTTCATGGCAAAGATACTGGAGCAGGTTGCCATTTCCTTCTCCAATGGATCACATTTTGTCAGAGCTCTCTGCTATGACCTGTCCATCTTGGGTGGCCCTGCACGGCATAGCTCATAGCTTCATTGAGCTATGTAAGCCCCTTCACCACAACAAGGCAGTAAAATTGCAGAGATATAATAAAACCAAGTTGCAGGGGTCACAGTGTTTATTTTTTGTTGCAAATTGACCCCTAGCTACAGCAATTGCTCAGGTCCTTCTAACTTTGCAAGTTGGTTGTCATAATAGGAATCGGAATGATAAAAGATGCATATTTTAACTCTCGTTCTCTTTTCATCTTCTGGACAAAAACAGCTATCACAATTGTAACTAAACTTCTTTACTCATGGAGAATATCTAGGATACCACACTAAGTAGGAGATGAAGAATATATACAGTTGTTACCAGATTGGATTGTTTTTCCTTTTAGATGACTAGGTTCCTTCTTTGATAGAAAGGAGCTCCAGGTCTTAACCTCAAAGAGTGTCTACCCTCTGCCTTCTAAATTAGAGATGGATCATTATATCGTTCTGCTTTTTTCTGCCATCAATTCCTAGCTACTCTATGTCCCTTTGGAACATAGAGTAGCTAGGACTAAGACGATGAGCTTGTCGATTGAAAGATCAGCAGTTCAGCGGTTCGAATCCCTAGTGACGCGTAACACGGTGAGTTCCCGTTACTTGTCCCAGCTTCTGCCAACCTAGCAGTTCGAAAGCACGTAAAAAATGCAAGTAGGAAAATAGGGACCACCTCTGGTGGGAAGGTAACAGCATTCTGTGCACCTTTGGCATTGAGTCATACTGGCCACATGACCACGGAGACGTCTTCGGACAACGCTGGTTCTTCAGCTTTGAAACGGAGATGAGCACCACCCCCTAGAGTCAGGAATGACTAGCACATATGTGCGAGGGGAACCTTTACCTTTATATTTTTTATTTATTGATTGATTTGCTTAAATTTTTATACCATCCTTCTCCTTCCGGACTCAGGGCGGTGTACAGCCAACTAAAAACCATTGAATACAAAAGTTAAGACTCTTTAAAATAATTTAAATAGAATTTGGCCCATGATTTAAAACAATTCAAATTAAAATCCATATAAAAACTTTAAAAACCAAGTATGGGGTCAAGCCAGCTATGTTCCAAGCCTCACATAGTTGCATTGCCATTCATCTGGAACTCCTCCCAGGAATTGTTACTCAGAGAATAATTCTCCAGTGACAGGTAGATGAGGAAGTCTTGCAACTTTCCAACAGTGTGCAGGTATTTGCAGAGAAAAGGGATAAGGGATCTGGAGAGCTAAATTGTAAGGGAGCTAGATATGTTGAGTCTAACAAAGGAGAAGGGTTAGGGGAGACCTAATAGCAGCCTTCCAACTTGAAGGGGTGTCACAGGGAAGTGGGGGTTGATTATTCTCCAAAGCACCAAAGGACAGGATAAGGAGCAATGGGTGGAAACTCACGAGGGGTAAAATCAACCTGGAAATAAGGAGGAATTTCCTGACAGTGAGAAGGATTAATCCATGGAACACCTTGCCTTCCCAAGTTGTAGGTTCTCCATTGGTGGAGTTCTATGGAGATTCTCAGTCACCTAATTCATGGTTGTCCCAAAGGTGCTTTTTCAAGAGGCAACTGGACTTTCTGGTTTGTTTGTTTTTTTGAAGACATTTCTAAACCAAGAAGCTTCTTCAGCTCTGAAGAAAGAGCGTTGAAGAAGCTTCTTGAATGAGAAGAGAAACATCTTCAAGGAAAGTCCAGTTGCTTCTTGAAAAAGCACCTTTGAGGCATCCATCACTGGAGGTTTTCAAGAAAAGGTTGTCTGGGATAATATAAGGACTCTGTCTTGGCAGGGGTTTGGACTAGAAGACCTCCAAGATCTCTTCCAGCCCTGTGATTGTATGATTCTACATCGTTTAAAATTCTGGACGTAATAAACTTTCTGGGAAGATATCTGGTTATGTTATTTCACTTGTGAACTGCCCATTTCTCTTCTCTTGGCAACAGTTCTTATCTTCTTGATAGAACAGATGTTTCCAATCAGGTCTATACAGATATTTTATATAATCCCTTTTAGAGAATAAACTAGGCAATGAGAACTAATTGCCAACCCCGCTCAAACAAAGAGAGAATATGAAGCCAATTATTCAGTGGCCCATGGACTGAAAAACAGAGGGGTGTTGAAAAAAAGAATAAAAATTATCCGTTAAAAATGCATACAAGAGTATTTAAGACCCCAAGAGTTGTACTTATTTTACCTACATTGTGTTAATGTGAGGGTCCTTGGTGTTCTCTGAGCTTGAGTGTTTCCTTGCAGTTGTTTCATTACCCAACTAGGCAACATCACCAGTGACAGCAGGAGTGGGGTTTAGTCTCTGTTTATATACAAGTGATTTGCCCTGTCAGTGTTGGTGGGAGTATTCTTGATGGTTTCTTGATTAGATTGTTGTTTACTGTTTGTTTGTATGAATTGCTAATTCCTTGATTAGGGTATTGTGTACAGCTTGATTGCTGATCTAGTATTAATTTTGGAGTTAATCTCTGCTGATCTTCCTGACAAAGAGCTGTTATGATGTCCAACGACGCCACAGTTCAACCCTGAGCTACAAATATTCTCTCCTATTGATTAATTGGGTTAATGTGCATTTGTCCACTACACTTAAGGTAAAGGTTCCCCTTGCACATATGTGCTAGTCGTTCCCGACTCTAGGGGGCAGTGCTCATCTCCGTTTCAAAGCCGAAGAGCCAGTACTTTCTGAAGATGTCTCTGTGGTCATGTGGCTGGCATGACTAAACGTCAAAGGTGCACAGAACACAGTTACCTTCCCACCAAAGGTGATCCCTATTTTTCTACTTGCATTTTTAACGTGCTTTTGAACTGCTAGGTTGGCAGAAGCTGGGACAAGTAACAGGAGCTCACCCCGTTACGATGCACTAGGGACTCGAACCGCTGAACTGTCGACCTTTCGATCGACAAGCTCATCGTCTTAGCCACTGAGCCACCGCATCCCACCACATGTAAAAGCCAATTATTGTGTCCACACAACACATTAAACTCAGGTTTGCTTAGCCACAGTGTGCCAAATAAACCATAAGTGAATAAAACCATACCCCAAGCTATGCCATCAACGATACTGGCTGGTTTAACACGACACGCTACATCCTGAGAGCGTGAGCCACATTTTGGTTCTAGTAACTTTTGTGAGGCTAAGATACCCGGTGGATCACATTCTAGAATAACAACACTAAAACCTCACAAAATGAACTCTTCTACTTCGTAGAGAAAGGGAGTCACTTGGAGAGGTCATATGCATTATTTATGTGCTTTAAATTCCAGCAACCAAGGCATTCCTGCAGCACTTGGGAGCCAAAACTGAAACTGGACAAATATGCAAGCAGAACATACTTTGAAACGATCCCTCTGGCCTGTCCTTAAAATGATCTTCCATCCGTTATGTTGTGGCAAACCGAATTTGCAAACAAGGAGAAGTCACAGCTGCAGAAAAATGCCTGTTGCCGTTAGGACTTTTAACCAGATGTCCCTCGCCTGCCAGAGACCAGGAACTTCAAATCATATTTCTCTTGCCCATTTCCTGACACTTTTTTTTTCACATCAGCCAGCTCAGAAGCTTTGAAGTTTTAGTCTTAAAGATCAAAGCCAGGTCTCGCCTCCGAGACCAAAGATTGGCTGGAATTTTAGGATAATGCAGCTGGATTATTACAGGTAGTCCTCGATTTACAACCACAACGGAGCCCGACATTTCTGCTGTGAAGTGAGGCATTTGTTAAGGGAGTTTTGCTCCATTTTATGACCTTCCCTGGCCTCAGTTGTTAAGTGAATCACTGCAGTTGATAAACTAGTAACCCGTTGGTTCACTCAATCTTGGCTTCCCCCATTGATTTGGCTTGTCAGAAGGTCGCAAAAGAGAGATCACATGACCTTGGGGACATAGCAACGGTCATAAGGGTGAACCAGTCGCCAAGCATCTGCATTTTGACCCTAGGGATGCTATAACGGTCGTATAACTGTGAAAAAGCGGCCATAAGTGCCGTTGTAACTTTGAACAGTCACTAAATGAACTGTTGTAAGTGGAGGACTCCTTGTGTTTAGAAATGGGTGGGTGGGTGGGTGGATCACTATTAGCAAATACTACGGATCTTCTTTCTCTAAGATCTCCGACTTATTCCGCTGCCATTTTAAGGGTGTGGCAGGCAAGTAAAAATGGTACTCCGGGAGTCGTTTAGCATAATATTCAACACCCCAGAAAGCCTAGAGAAAAATAAGCAAAGATTTGATTGATTTGATTGATTTGATTGATTTGATTGATTTGATTGATTTATATCCTGCTTTATTTTGATAAATAACTCAAGATGGTAAACATAACTCAAGATGGCAAACATGATCCCTGGTGGCGCAGCAGACTAAAGTGCTGTTAAGTAGCACCAGCTCCCTCCAATTACTGCAAGTTCAAATCTCACCAGGCTCAAGGTTGACTCAGCCTTCCATCCTTTTGAGGTAGGTGAAATGAGGACCCGGATTGTGGGGGCAATAAGCTGACTTTGTTTAAAAAAGAACACCACTTGGGGGGGCCCAAAAGCCCTACTAAGCAGGTATATACAAAAGTATGAAGGCTATTGCTTAACGCATTGTAAGCCGCCCTGGGTCTCTGGAGAAGGGTGGCATATAAATCAAACAAATCAATCAATCAATCAATCAATCAATCAATCAATCAATCCAACCTTGGCAAGTTTAAGCCTGGAGGACTCCAACTCCCAGAATTCCAAAGCTGAGGAAAGCTAGCTGGGGAATTCTGGGAGTTAAAGTCCTCCAGGCTTAAAGTTGCCAAGGTGGAGACCCCTGACTTAGTCGACTTTCCTTGGCCAAGGCGGGACTTGAACTCGCCGTCTCCTGGTGATTGGCCCAAATTCTATTTTAGATTTTAGGGCATTTGGTTGTGTCTTTCAAGACCTACATGTAACTGAATACCAGGAGGGGAGACTCACTTTACAAACCCACCTCCCCACTTAACATTTTGGGTGTCGGTTTTTTTGCTTCCAGAGATGGGACCTCCTGAAATACCTTATCAACTTATAATTTCCTTTAGTGACGGCTTCTGACTCTCCCACCGTGGCTCAGTGGCTAAGACACTGAGCTTGTCCATCAGAAATGTCGGCCATTCGGCCGTTCGAATCCCTAGTACAGGTCTCCTCCATGAGCAGGGGGTTGGACTATATGACCTTCAAGGTCCCTTCCAACTCTGTTACTGTTACAACCTCTTCCTTCTCTCACAAGTCTGGCCCAGAATTGGGGTCTTTTTCATTGGCTGGAGAGAAAATACAAAGGCCTTCTCAAGCCCCTCAGCTTTCCTGCCATTTGGCAAAGCCGCATGGAACAGTTAGAAACTACAGAGCCTGTAGTACAGTGGTTTAAAGCACCCTGTTATTAACATCTATTAACATCTGCTGCTTGCAATTACTGCAAGTTCGAATCCCACCAGGCTCAAGGTTGACTCAGCCTTCCATCCTTTCTAAGGTGGGTAAAATGAGGACCCAGATTGTGGGGGCAATAAGCTGACTTTGTATAAATATACAAAAGTATGAAGGCTATTGCTTAACGCACTGTAAGCCGCCCTGAGTCTCTGGAGAAGGGCGGCATATAAATCAAATTAAAAAAAAAAAAAAACCTGCTAGAGCTGCGTTTCCCAACCTTGGCCATTTTGGGGCAGGTGGACTTCAACTCCCAGAATTCCACTGCCAGCATGGCCATTGATAAGGATTCTGGAAGCTGAAGTCCATACCTTGGAAACGGCCCAGGTTAAGAAATACTGCACTACTAAGAGCAAAAACCAGAAGTCACCGTTCTGAAATGAAACTTCAGTTCTACAGAGGAATTATTGAGTCTGTCATCTGCACCTCTATAACTGAGCCGAGGTGGCGCAGTGGTTAGAGTGCAGTACTGCAGCTACTTCAGCTGACTGCTAGTTCAGCAGATCAGCGGATCAAATCTCTCCAGGTTCAAGGTTGACTCAGCCTTCCATCCTTCCGAGGTGGGTAAAACGAGGACCCAGATTGTTGGGGGCAAGATGCTATTTCGTATACTGTCGGTTGTTGTAAGCCGCCCAGAGTCCTCGAAGAGTGGGCGGCATAGATATATGATTAATAAAAATAAATAAAATAAAACTGGTTTGGTTCTGCAACCCAACAAGACAGATACAGACTTCAGAGGATAATTAGAACTGCAGAAAATACAATGGCTACCAACCTGCCTTCCATGGAGGACCTGTATACTGCACGAGTCAAAAAGAGGGCTGTGAAAATATTTACAGACTCCTCGCATCCTGGACATAAACTGTTTCAACTCCTACCCTCAAAACGATGCTATAGAGCACTGCACCCCAGACTGGTGTGGCGTAGGAAGCTAATGCCGCCTACTAAGGCAGCTTTTAACATCCAGCTGCCTGCAATTACTGCGAGTTCAATTCTCACCAGGCTCAAGGTTGACTCAGCCTTCCATCCTTTCTAAGGTGGGTAAAATGAGGACCCGGTTGTGGGGGCAATAAGCTGACTTTGTATAAAATATACAAAAGTATGAAGGCTATTGCTTAACGCATTGTAAGCTGCCCTGAGTCTCTGGAGAAGGGCGGCATATAAATAAAATTAAAAAACAAAAACAAAAAAACAACTAGACACAAGGACAGTTTTCTCCTGAACGCCATCACGCTGCTAAACAAATAATTCCCGCAACACTGTCAAACTATTCTCTAAGTCTGCACTACTATTAATCTTCTCATCGTTCTTATCACCCAACTCCTCCTACTTATGACTGCATGACTGTAATGTGTTGCTGTATCCTTACGATTTATATTGATTGCTTCCTAGTATGATTCGATTGCTTATTTGTACCCTAAGACTATCATTAAGTGTTGTACCTTATGATTCTTGAGGAATGTATCTTGTCTTTTTATGTACACTGAGAGCAGATGCACCAAAGACAAATTCCTTGGGTGTCCAATGACACTTGGCCAATAAAGAATTTTATTCTATTCTGAAATGAAATTTCAAGGGTAAATGAAAATGGCCTGTTATCTTTATTACCAGCACATGCTGGTGTGATGCCCTTTGGCCTTCTTCTCCCCCCAAACTCCTAATCCGGAGGAAGGCGGTCATGCCAACCTTTCATCCGGAGGGCAGCTCCATCGCGTGGAAAGCAAGTCGGGAGACCAGATGGCCGGGAGGCTGAAGAGAGAACTGGGCTCATCTCCAGCAGATGTGGTTAGGAGACAAAATAGCTCCAGTCTTTGCTGCGGCTCCCGGACTGCCAGGTCATCAGATCCTTGCTTATCCTCACCACTCACTTCCTCTTCCTGCCCTTCCCTTTGGGGCTGCAAGGTTGCACTTGTTACTCACAGAGGCCAAACTGGCCCTCTGCCCCCCCCTCCCTCTAATCAGTTGTGGGTTGAAGGAGGGCAGAAGAAAAGGAGGAAGGCCAAGCCATAAAGCTGCTGCCTTCCTCCTCCTCTTCTTCCTCCTCTTCCTCTTCTCCTTCTTCCTCCTCCTCCTCTTCTCCTCCTCCTCTCCTCCTCCTCCTCCTCCGTCCTCCTCCTCTTCCTCCTCCTTCTCCTTCCTCCTCCTCTTCCTCCTCCTCTTCCTCCCTCCTTGTCCACTTCCTCTTCCTCCTCTTCCTTCTTCCTCCTTCTCCTCCTCTTCTCCTTCTCCTTCGTCCTGCTCCTCCTCTTCTTCCTCCTCCTCCTTCTTCCTCCTCCTCTTCTCCTCCTCTTCTCCTCCTCCTTCCCCTTCCCCTTCTTCTTCTTCCTCCTCTTCCTCTTCCTCCTCGTCCTCTTCCTTCCTCCTCCTCCTCCTCCTTCCTCCTCCTCTTCTTCTCTTCCTCCTCCTCCTTCTCTTTCATCCCCCTCTTCTTCCTCTTCTTCCCCTCCTCCTCTTCTCCTTCTCCTTCTCCTTTGTCCTCCTCCACTTCTTCCTCCTCTTCTTCCTCCTCCTCCTCCTCTTCTCCTTCTCCTCCTTCTCCTTCTCCTTCTTCTCCTTCTTCTCCTTCTCCTTCTTCTCCTTCTCCTTCTCCTTCCCTTTCTCCTTCTCCTTCTCCTCCTCCTCCTCCTCTTCTTCCTCCTCCTTCTCTTCCTCCTCCTCCTCCTCTCATCCCAGTTTAAAGCACACCTGGTGCATCACCTCGAAGGCATTTTGACAAGGTGACGGAAAGACTCTGTCCCTGCAGTTCAGGAGAGGTGGAGACTGTGGGTCACATGCTCCTTAGATGTTCCTTTTACACAGAGATTAAGAAAAAAAACATATTCTGCCGATAACTGCTAGTTATCCTGGCCGTTGAATCGAGGCCTTTGAACTCTGGTGCTGGAGAAGACTCCTCCAAGTCCCTTGGATTGCAAGGTGATCCAACCGATCCAACCGGTCAGTCCTAGAGGAGATCAACCCTGACTGCTCTTTAGAAGGCCAGATCCCGAAGAGGAAACTCAACTACTTTGGCCACCTAATGAGAAGGAAGGGAGGACTCCCTGGAGAAGAGCCTAATGCTGGGAAAGATTGAGGGCAAAAGAAGAAGGGGAAGGAGGAGGAGAACGAGGTGGTTGGATGGAGTCCCTGAAGCAGTAGGCGTGAGCTTCAATGGACTCCAGAGGATGGTAGAGGACAGGAAGGCCTGGAGGAACATTGTCCATGTTGTCACAATGGGTCAGCACGACTTTGCCACTAAGAACAACATTCCTGTCCGTTTCGACACTACCTATCATCAGTGGCTGCTTAAGGATGAACAGTCCATCCCTACAGCGCAGGTAGCCGGATTCTGCGCCTCAGCACTGGGGATTCCTCGCAAACCCTTGTCTTCTCCACCACAGTCACGTTAATATAACAAAAGTGGCAAACCCTTTGCACTGTTTAGTCTTTTCCCTTTTAGCGTCAAACCTACAACGGGGCCACACAGTTTATGGAATGTAATTGTAGTACAGTTAGGCCATGTATAATTGGCAGACTGGATTTTATTATAGATTTTAGTTGTCATTTATTATTTTCTAGTAGAATTTTCAATTGTCTATTTACTGAGCGTTTGTATTGGTTCTGGTCTCTGGTCTAAGACTGTAATAAATTGATTGATTGATTGATTGACAAGGTGGCTGAACACTTTTTTTGGGGGGCGGGGGAGGCAGGAACAAAGAACCCAAAAAATTTTTTGCAACTTTTTTTTTTCATTAAAAGCATTGCTGCGGTTTTGTTCTCGAGAGAGGTTTTGCGCAAAGAAGCAAAGCCACAAGTTTCGGCCTCTCGTCGCACGAATCCTCCTGCGAAGCCAAAGCCGCGGGGGAACTGAGAAAACCCGGCTTCCTCGTCAGACCCTAAGTAAGCAAGGCCGGGCAAATACAATCCGTGGCGTTACAGGATTGCCCAGTAGCGGAGGATCGCGTTTAGGGATCGGAAACGGGCCGCTACGGATTTAAAAACATAACAACGCCTTTCGGCTGATGGGATCTTTCGTGCCCAAAGAAAGGAATTGCTGGACCAGGTTTTTTTTTTTTTTTTACAAACCTCCCTTCAACTTCTTTGGCTTCTTTTTCTTGCCAATTTCCCCCCAAAATACGCCTTGCCATTTTTTTTTTAAAGCAAACAAACCCGAAACAAAACTTGCAGATTTGCGGCAGGGAAAAACAAAATCCGCTTACTGACAGCCGTCCGAAGAAAACGTCCTTATAAGCATCTCCCCCAAAGACGACAAGAGGGAGGGGGCTATTTAACCAACCTCGTTTAATCCCCCCCTCCCACGCACGCGCACGCGCACACACACATACACACACCGTCCCGAAGAATTTTCACGCGCCCCTTTCCACCACCACGCTTGTCTCGTCTTGGAGTCTTTTCGGATTCCGAACTCCGCTAAAACTTTGGGCTCGAAGCCCTCCCGACTCGCAGAACCGGCCTCGTCCGCTCCGCTGACAGCTCCGTCCGGTTCGCTTCCCCTCCCCCCCCCCCCCCCCCCCCCCCCCCACTCGATAGGACCGTCCGGACCGGCTCCTTCCAGAGATCCAGAAAGGGGAACGAGGGGAATGGAGACTCAGGAGCGAGCCGCAGAACGGCTGCGGAGGCCAACCGCGGAGCCGACGACTGGAAGGCCGATTTGGGCACGGCCGGAGGTTCGGCGAGGCTCGCATCTAGGCGAGAAGCGCTGCGCTGCGCTCCGCTCACAACTGCGCTCTTTCTCTCGCTCTCCCCCCCCACCCCCTTCTCCGCCCGCTTTCCTTCTTTTTCCAGCGGTTGCAAAACTTTGCAAAGCGCGTTTTCCGCAGCTTTAGCGAAACTTTTTTCTTTTTTTAGAAGGCAGAGAACTGAAAGGAAGGAAGGAAGGAAGGAAGGAAGGAAGGAAGGAAGGAAGGAAGGAAGGAGGGATTTAAAAGGAAAATCCGATCCACCGCGGCTCGAGCGGACGGAAGCCAGCGACCTCGCCAAAATAATAACACACCGTCGCCCTTCCAGCCCCATTTCTCCGGCGCCCCTCTTCCCCCCTCCGTCCCTACCCCACCCTCACCCCCGCGTCCCAGTCTCGGCCTCGCCGCCTCCTCTTACCTTGATAGTCCCGTCCATCGATCTCGATCTCCAGCAGGGGGTCCCCAAGGTCCCCACATTGACCCGGTTTCCGCGTGGCACCCCCTCCCCCAAAGACACCCCTTCCCGAGAGTCCCAAAGTCGGATCCTCGCGTCTTAGGCTGGCTTTGCTCGCGGCGCGCTCCCGACGTCGACTCCCCCCACCACCTCCTTCCTCCCTTGCCCGGGGGCGCGTCCCCGTCCTTCCTCCCGCGAGCACTCTCGGGGTCTCTTTCTCTCTCTCTCTCCCGCGCTCCGCTCCAAAACGCGCGTGCGGCCCGCTGAAGCTCTCCGACTGCCCTGGCGCTTGGCGCAAAGCGAAAGGGCGACAGTAACCGGATGAAACTGTGTTGTTGTTTTTTTTCCCCACCCCCTGCCAATTTTGGGAAGTGAAGTCACTTGGTGGGGAGGAAAACTCGGCCCGCCCGCTGCGTCCGCCCGCCTGCCTGCCTGCCTGCGCGATCCAAAGATGCGAATGGATGCGCGTAATAGCCGAGCCCGGCGCGGTCTTTTAGCTCTCCCGAGAGATAAACCGGTTAAACAGGGTCGCCTCTTTGAAAGACGGACCGTTTCGAGTTCTACGGACCGTTTCGGAAGGCAGAAGGAGGGCTACTTTGGTCCCTCCGTCGGGTGGCATTAAATAGATCTCGTAATAATAGATCTGATGGAAGGGAGGGGAGAGCTGACCAACTCAGAGCTGGTCACTCTCCGAGACTTTTGGCACCCCGCATCGGCGTCCCGCAGCCACCCTCCCCCCCCCTTTTTTAAAAATTTGATTTATATGCCGCCCTTCTCCGGAGACTCAGGGCGGCTTACAATGCGTTAAGCAATAGCCTTCATGCTTTTGTATATTTAATACAAAGTCAGTTTATTGCCCCCACAAGCCGGGTCCTCATTTTACCCACCTTAGAAAGGATGGAAGGCTGAGTCGACCTTGAGCCCGGTGAGATTCGAACTTGCAGTAATTGCAGGCAGCTGGTGTTCATAACAGTGTGCTTTAGTCCACTGTACTACCAAGGCTCCTTTAATCGCTCTTGTCGCCGAAATACGTCCCATCTTCTTCGATAGGACCCGTTACTCTGGCCGCGGTTCTTAGACGGCCAGCTGCAGCCCTTACATTTCCGTTTTGGTTCCCGCACGTTGGTGGGTGAGTGGGTGGGTGGGTGAGTGGGTGGGTGGGTAGAGTTATTCATCCTCCCCCCC
This sequence comes from Ptyas mucosa, assembly GCA_012654045.1. Lineage (NCBI taxonomy): Eukaryota > Metazoa > Chordata > Lepidosauria > Squamata > Colubridae > Ptyas > Ptyas mucosa. Next base: position 4,731,846 of record WNWU01000047.1, on the reverse strand, counting down.
CTTTTTTTTTTTGGCTGCGGTTTTTGCCCGGAGTTACAGTAACTTTCGAAGACCCTGGTGACTGTGAGGTTATTCAATCCGGATTGCCCTGTTTCGGGGACTGGGGAAATGGGTCGGCGCGTCAACTCTTAGAATCGCCCCGCGGGCCGGTGAAGTAGCCTGAAGTTCTAACAGGAGGATGGTCGGACTTAACTATGTTAGATTGGTTTTCCTCTGCGCCCTCCCGCAGCCGCCCCATTGGTATTTATGCATGCTATGGTCAGAGGACCTCTAAAGGACGCGTGAATGTATTTGAGTAGGGCTTCCTTCCTTCCTTCCTTCCTTCCTTCCTTCCTTCCTTCCTTCCTTCCTTCCTTCTTCCTTCCTTCTTCCTTCCTCCCTTCTATTCTTATCTTCCTTCCTTCTTTCCTCCCTCCCTCCCTCCCTCCCTTCTATTCTTATCTTCTTCCTTCCTTTATTCATTTTTCCTTCCTCCCTCCCTCCCTCCCTTCTATTCTTATCTTCCTTCCTTCCTTTATTCATTTTTCCTTCCTTCCTTCCTTCCTTCCTTCCTTCCTTCCTCCCTCCCTCCCTTCCTCCCTTCTATTCTTATCTTCCTTCCTTCATTCATTTTTCCTTCCTCCCTCCCTTCTATTCTTATCTTCCTTCCTTCCTTTATTCATTTTACTTTCCTTCCTTCCTTCCTTCTTTCCTCCCTCCCTCCCTCCCTTCTATTCTTATCTTCCTTCCTTCCTTTATTCATTTTTCCTTCCTTCCTTCCTTCCTTCCTTCCTTCCTTCCTCCCTCCCTCCCTTCCTCCCTTCTATTCTTATCTTCCTTCCTTCATTCATTTTTCCTTCCTCCCTCCCTTCTATTCTTATCTTCCTTCCTTCCTTTATTCATTTTACTTTCCTTCCTTCCTTCCTTCTTTCCTCCCTCCCTCCCTCCCTTCTATTCTTATCTTCCTTCCTTCCTTTATTCATTTTTCCTTCCTTCCTTCTATTCTTATCTTCTTTCTTTCCTCCCTCCCTTCTATTCTTATCTTCCTTCCTTCCTTCCTTTATTCATTTTTCCTTCCTTCCTTCCTCTTTCCTACTTCCCCTTCCTTCCTACCTACCTACATCACTCTTGACTCCTGGAGACTGCCTGGACTGATCTCTGCCTTTTCTTGGCACCATTTGTGGAAGTGGGTTGCCCCTTGCCTCCTTCTTTCTAGGGCTGAGAGACCCCCAAGGTCACCCATTTGGCTTCCAGCCTAAGGCAGAACTAGAATTCACTAGTCTCCTGGCTTCTAGTCCAGTGCTTTAAGTAGGCACCAGCTGTCTCTCTATTTAAAGCAAGGGTTTGCTTTGCTTTTTTTTTCTTCTTTTAACAGAAAGCTTGATGGTACTGGCTTTGGTCACGTGTCCTACGTGTATGCCTCTCTTACTGCAATTTTATATGCAGTAGATCTGGGAGCAAATCTTATGAAATTCAATCAGACTTTCTTTCTTTCTTTCTTTCTTTCTTTCTTTCTTTCTTTCTTTCTTTCTTCTCTGTCTCTGTCTCTCTCTCTCTCTTTCTTTTTCTTCTTCTTCTTCTCTCTCTCTCTCTGTCCCTCTCCCTCTCTTTCTTTCTTTCTTTCTTTCTTCTCTGTCTCTGTCTCTTTCTTTCTCTCTCTCTTTCTTTTTCTTGTCTCTCTCTTTCTCTCTCTGTCCCTCTCCATCTCTTTCTTTCTTTCTTCTCTCTTTTTCTTTCTTTCTTTCTTCTCTGTCTCTTTCTTTCTCTGTCTCTTTCTTTCTTTCTCTGTCTCTTTTTCTTTCTTTCTTTCTTTCTTTGCAAATTAATTCTAAAGCAGATTTTTTTTTAGTCCTTAGAATTGCTGGAAGGAATGAAGCGTTTCCTTTATTTCTGCAACTGATTTTTATAGCTTTACCTACAGCTTACCTAGAGACGATGATTTCAAACAAGTCATTGGTTTCAACAGCCTCTTACTTTAGCGTAAGCGTTATATAACCGAGCTGGGAGGCCCTGATGCTACGGGCGTCAAAGGATTGCGCCGTGCCATCCAAAAGCCTGCTTCCTGGGAAGTAAATGAGTTTCTGCTCCGTGGATCTTACTTTGGAGTTTATTCGGGGTTATCCGTCCAGTTCCCTGATTCTGGCCCCTGACGCCGTTTTAAAGCAAAGTCATATAAAGATTTTTTTTTTAAAAAAAAAAACCATGTTGGTTTTGTTGTGATTCTTATCAATGTCACTTTCCTGGAATCTGAAGACGAAATAAATACCAGATCGCTGATAGTTTAGGGCTAAAAGCGAGGGACGGAGTAGATTTCCCTTTTCTAGATCTCTTGAATTCAGCATCCCCACCTAGCTGGGAGACTCAGGACGGGGGTGGGGGGTGGGGGGTGGGGGGTGGGGGAAACTAAAATATAGGGCAGAAGGAAAAAGTGATTCAACACTCGCGAAGTGCCCGTCCACTTTCTGGACCGTTTTACTCAAAAGGAAGGACATAGCAGCCTGAGCTGGACCCGCTGTCTGCTTCGGCGGCACCGTCCCTTGCCATAAAGAGGCAAACCCCCCCCCCCTTTAATTCACGCCCAAAGATACCGAGGCGACCAAGACCTGTGGCTTTTTACGCGGTTCACGCTCAGATTCATCCGGAAAAACCATCCCTCGCCTTCCCCAAAGCAGCGAGTTCTCGAACCGTAAAGAGAGAAGCCGGTTTTTGATTATCATTATTAAGATTGGTAGGATCGCCTTCCTCCTCCTCCTCCTCCTCCTCCTCCTCCTCCTCCCCACCCTCCTCCTCCTCCTCTTCTCCTCCTTCTCCGCCGTCTTGGGGGGGGGGGGAGAAACCCCAAAACGAATTTCCCAAACTATTTCAACCCGTCATTTTCATTCGCTCCGCGACCTGAAACCAGCCGGCAACCCTCGCGCTTTTGAAGGAGACGGGAGGGGCGCCTCGAAACACCGTAATTAGAAAATTAAAAATACAAAGGACCGCCCACATTTTAAAAAAAAAACAAAACATTTTGGGAGCACGTTAGGCTTTCTTTACCTCCACTACCCCTACTTTTCTCATACACCCCGCAAAGACGTTACCTTCTGCACGTCCAGTCTCTTATTTTTTCCTCCTCCTTTCCTGCTCAGGATTTTTAATTCAACCAGGCAGCGAGAGAGACGGAGGCTGCTTGCGGGGGACCCCGCGAGAGATACCCCCCTCCCCAAGTTCCCTTTCGCTCCCCGCCTCCAAAAAATAGATGCGCGGCGGCATCCGTTGAGCCGACGGGGGAAACGCCGGTTTAGGTCGGCGTTTGTTTTCCTCCAGAGGTGGTTTAGGATGGAGGAGCCTCTCCCCCACCTACCCACCCATTCTCTCTCTCTCTCTCTCTCTCTCTCTCCCTCCCTCCCTCCCTCTCTCTCTCCCCCCTCCTTCCCTCCCTCTCTCTCTCTCCCCCCCTCTCTCTCCCCCTCCCTCCCTCCCTCCCTCTCTCTCTCCC
>WNWU01000047.1:4670954-4711423 GCA_012654045.1 Ptyas mucosa | reverse complement strand
TATCTCTATCTCTATCTCTATCTCTATCTCTATCTCTATCTCTATCTTGCTGTTTGAGGAAGTTGCATAACATTCTCAGAGACTCTTCCCATCATGCTTACAATCTTTTTGGATTGTTGCCTTCTGGCAGAAGATACAGAACAATTAAAACTTGGACCACAGGTCTTCTGAATAGTTTTTATCCCAGAGCTATAATTGCACTCAACAATGAACTAAAGGGCCACCATCAGTGAGCTGTTGGACAGCATTACTTGGTCTGTTGTGTGGATGTTTGGGTGGTTGAGGGGTGGGGAATTTGTGGTGGGTGGAGGTATGTTTGGAGATTGTAATGTGTGTTGGACCTGGTCTTTGGGTGTTAAGTGAATTTCATTGTATGGGTATACTGTGTATACCCATACAATGACAATAAAGTTGTTGTTATTGTTGTTGTTGTTGTTGTTGTTGTTGTTGTTATTATTATTATTATTATTATTATTATTATTATTATATAAGGGTGAAATTGTGTGTCCTTAAGAAATGTAGCAAATTCTATTTGTGGTTCTTGTTACTGCTATGTAAGAATAAGTGGAAAGTTTAGCAGCATTTTTCTATCGACAGAGTTTGTTGATCAAAAGATCGGCAGTTCAGCAATTTGAATCCCTAGTGCCGTGTAATGGGGTGAGCTCCCGTTACTTGTCCCAGCTTCTGCCAACCTAGCAGTTCGAAAGCACGTAAAAAATGCAAGTAGAAAAATAGGGACCACCTTTGGTGGGAAGGGAACAGGTTCCGTGTGCCTTTGGTGCTTAGTCATCCTGGCCACATGACCATGGAGACGTCTTCAGACAGTGCTGGCACTTTGGCTTAGAAACGGAGATGAGCACGTCTCCTAGAGTCGGGAATAACTAGCACATATGTGCAAAGGGAACTTTTACCTTTACATTACCACACATGCAATGCTTAATCAATGCATCTAATTTGGAGAAGAGAGTTTGAAAGCTGCCTTTTGTATATCACTGTGTGAGTCCTGTTATGGTTTAATCATTCTGCATTCCATGCAGCAAAATATTGCTTTTCACAGTTTAAATTTAAACACTTTGAAATGTAAAAATGATTAAACTAATTTGTTCAGCAGTGTAAAGCTTATGCTTCATTTTTGTTTCAAGAATTCAATTTTGGAAAAAAAATGGTCAGGCTAATATTTGATGCTTTACAGTGTGCTTGTGTGCTTGTGTGTGTATGGGAGAACATCTCAGTGTGAACATAGGAATCTGTTTTATGTTAAGTCAGCCAGAGAAGAATGAAACACAAATGGTGACTGCGTAATAAAGGATAAAAGATTAGGAACTGACAGTTAAGCTCTTCTTTGCAAAAGACATTGAGAGGGTACAAGAGAAGGTATGAAATAGCTTCTTGCTAAGTCACAGTTTTGGTCCAATTAATACAGATTTCTCCTACTCTTGTTTCTGTAGACCTAACATTAGTAGTGTTAAGGAATTCGCAGAGTAACCCTTGAATAGCAAGGGTGTACACATGAAAGCGATTGAGAGTAGATACGAATAAACACAGTCAACACACAGATACACTGAGTTGTGTTTGTTTTCAGGAAATAGTAAGGCATAGTCCAATAAACAGTCCAGGTCATACACATATAAAGTAGGAGATAGCAAAACGACAGTCCAGGGATAGTCCAATAACAAAGTCTTCTTACCAGTCATCATAGTCATTCACAATAAACAGTTCTTCTGGATTTGCAAACAGTAGCATACAGAGATATCAGAGAGCAAGAACAGCAAAGAGAAACAAACCATGTTTCTAGTTCCCTCTTAAGGAGATTGGCTACAGAGCTAACCAATCAGGACACAGTATGATGCAATACAGCAGTCTTAAAGCTATATTGATGGCTTATATATTGCCAACCCAACAAGGCAGGTAATACTCATTTCCTAACAAGTAGATAAAAAGATTGGGCTTGAACAAAACTGAAGAACATACAAGCTATTGTTCACCCTTTCCAAATAGTTATTTCTGAGCTGGTTTTCATGTCCCCATTGCTGTCATTGGGAGTATAATACAATCTTGATGGCCTCCAATTCTCAGTCAAGTGGTCAAAATTCAGACACTAAGAAACTGGCTCCTAGTTGTGACATTAGCAGTGTCCTGGGCTCACACAGTCAACTTTTCTGACCTTCTGCTGAGCAAAGTCAATGGGAAATCCAGATTTATTTAACAATCATATTACTAATTTAACAACTGCAGTGATTCACTTAACAACTATGGCAAGAAAGCATATAAAATGGGGCAAAATTCACTTAAGAACTGTCTCACTTAACAATAGAAATTTGGGCTCAATTGTGGTCCTAAGTTGAGGACGACTTGTATATGCAGAGGCACACAAATGCTATTATCTTTCCACTAAAGTGGTATCTATTTATTTACTCGCACTTGCAAGCTTTCAAACTGCTCGGTTGGCAGGATTAACAGACTAACAGATTAACAGAGTTGGAAGGGACCTTGTAGGTCATCGAATCCAACCCCCCAACCAAGACCCTACACCATTTCTGACAAATGGCAGTCCAGTCTCTTCTTGAAAGCCTCCAGTGATGAAGTTCCCACAACTTCTGAAGGCAACATCTGTTGATCGCTCACACTGTCAGAAAATGTCCCCTTATTTCCACGTTGAATCTCTCCTTGTTCAGTTTCCATCCATTATTCCTTGTCTGGCCTTCGGGTGCTTTGGAAATTAACTTGACCCCCTCCTCTCTGTGGCAGCCCCTCAAAGGAGCTGGGGCATTTTCGGCATAAAATTCTTTCTCTCTAATTTTTTTATTTTATTTTCCTTCTATTTCTTCTAATATATAAATAATATTACCATTCGCCCTACTCTCTAATCTTAATCAATTTTTCTTTTTCCACTCCTCTCTTTACTTTTTTTCAAATTGAAACCCTTCAATTTGAAATCAATCATTTTTCTAAAATCTAAACCTAACTCTAAATTATCTTATTCAAATATTCTCCCATTACTCCCTTTTCACAATACAATATAATTTCAAATATTTTCCCTATATTCCATCATTCCAATCATAGATATTTAGCATTCAGCAGTTTTACAATTATCCCTCTTTTCCATTTCTTTTTTTTATCAGTTTCCACATATTTTCCCTAGATTCCATTATTCCAGTTATAAATCTTAATTTTCGTACACTTACATACATAATCTATTTCCTTCCCTCTTTTCCTTTTCTTTTTTTCCAACTTAACCATAATATAATTTCAAATATTTTCCCTAAATTCCATTATTCCAGTTATAAATATTTCATATTCATACAATTATACAATTATAAATGGAGCTGAGGTGGCACAGTGGTTAGAGTGCAGTACTGCAGCTACTTCAGCTGACTGCTAGTTCAGCAGATCAGTGGATCAAATCTCACTGGCTCAAGGTTGACTCAGCCTTCCATCCTTCCGAGGTGGGTAAAATGAGGACCCAGATTGTTGAGGGCAATATGCTATTTAGTATACTGTCTTTGGTGTAAGCCGCCCAGAGTCCTCGGAGAGTGGGCGGTATAGAAATATGAATAATAAAATAAAATAAAATATATAGCCCATTTCCTTCCCTCTTCTCCATTTCAAGAAATTAAAAGCAGTACAAATTGTGACTCGGCCAATACTCTGTTCAGAAAAAACACATTGTTTGTTTGTTTGTATATATGTTTGAAAAAAAATAAAAAAAACCTTTTATATATAAAAAAAGGAGCTGGGGCAAGTAATGGGAGCTCACCCTGGGGTATAGCATCTGGGTCTTGAACCAGGGATATCAGAGGCTGATAATATTTGGCTTCTGTTGAAGCAGATATTCTGCAGGGGTGGATTCTAAATTTTTTTACTACTGGTTCTGTGGGTGTGGCTTATTTTGTGGGCGTGGCTTGATGGTCATGTGACAATTATTTAGGATTTAGCAGAGGTATTGGTCTACCAGGTTTTTAACTGCTTGCAGAGCTGTACTGGTCTACCCATTTATTTTTGGAGGCACTGGTCTACTCATGTATTTTTGCAGGCACTGATCAACTCATGTATTTTTGCAGGCACTGGTCTACCCATTTATTTTTTCAGGCACTGATCGACTCATGTATTTTTGCAGGCACTGGTCTACCCATTTATTTTTGCAGGCACCGGTCTACTCATTTATTTTTGGAGGCACTGATCTACCACCAAACTGCCTTTTACCATTGATCAGCTGTAGGGTGGCCCTTTGAAGCCCCGCGGCAAGAGTTTAAACAGTTTTTTCCTTCTAGCCCATCAGCTGGGACTCAGGAGGCAACAATAGATTGGGGGCGGGGCCAAATAAAAGGTAAGAATAACATGGGGGGGCTGTGGGGCTGTGGGGGGCAGAACCAGTTCGGTGACGTCATGGCTCGGCCGAACTGGGCGGAACCAGGAGGAACCCACCACTGATATTCTGGGTCCTTCAAGTTGCATATTTCCAAGCTAGGAAATATCCGTTTCTGCAACTTCAACTCCTTTTAATCGGATGTGCAAGATATGGAATCTCTTCATAAACAGGACGGTGAACTTTGTGGGATTCTTTCTGACTGGTAAGTAAATATCCGAAGGACTGTGCTGCACTAATGGCTGAACGGTCCAGCTCAGATGGAGGAGGGGGTGTCTGTCTTGGGATGTTACTGCCATTTCTGTTTATAAAGAATCCCATTGCGAAGTTCACAGACCAGCCTGACAAAGAGGAAAGGAGCAATTTTCACACAACGCATGGGTTTTATCACACCCTTCTTTAGACAAGGGAAAGCAGCAGCTGCCTGCATTTAGAATTCTGATACATACTGGAGTTGATTTTAAAATGTGTAATCCAGATGTTTCAGGCTTGGTTTGTTTACATTCTTGAGAAATGTTGTAGGGGAAAAGGGGGGAAAAAAATCTCTGTGCATGTATGTATACACGGGCATGCGTGCGCTTTTTAAACATAATCCTGGGTCCGAGTGAGTTTTGAAAGAACCCACATTGGTGACCAAGATTTTAATCATCTGTTTCAAATGTCTCTGTTCGTGAAAACAAATGGCAGCTCTTACGTGCCAAACAATTTCTCCTCTCTGTATTTTTCCTTCTCCAATTTAGCTGAGCAAACCTCTGTTCAGTTTAAGGGAGAAATACCAGGACATTCTGGTTTTTGTCTCAGCTATTCAGCTAGTTTCCCTCTCTCTCTTTTTTTAATGTTTTAAATATTTAATATTAATATTTAATATTCCGTAAAAAAATAAGGGACACGGTGGCTCAGTGGCCAAGATGCTAAATTTGTCGATGGAAAGTTATTTTCTGCTTTGGAGAATAACTTGACCCCCTCTTTGTTAATATACGGCATATATTGTAAGTCCGTGTATGACATGCCATACACTAAATAGATAAATAGGTTTTTAAGTGCATGAAGGAGGGACGCGGTGGCTCAGTGGCTAAGACGCTGAGCTTGTCGATCGAAAAGTCAGCAGTTCAGCTGTTCGAATCCCTAGTGCCGTGTAACGGGGTGAGCTCCCATTCCTTGTCCCAGCTTCTGCCAACCTAGTAGTTTGAAAACACATCAAAAATGCAAGTAGAAAAATAGAGATCTCCTTTGGTGGGAAGGTAACAGCGTTCCATGCGCCTTTGGTGTTTAGTCATGCTGCCCACATGACCACGGAGACGTCTTTGGAGAGTGCTGGCTCTTTGGCTTTGAAACGGAGATGAGCACCACCCCCTAGAGTCGGGAACGACTAGCACATATGTGCGAGGGGAACCTTTACCTTTACCTTAAAACTTCCTAGAATCTGCCCAGTCTGATGCAAAGATCCCTTGCATGCCAACTCTTCTACTTCCAAAGCCTGGCTTCAAAATCCGTATTTTCCATGAAATCCTTAGCTTCACTGCCAATCTTCGTGACGCCTTATTGAAAATCAGTCATAAGCAGGCTATGCCCTGGTCAGTTTTGGGGTGGGGGGGGAACGATAATTTTAAAGCTGGGCAGGATTGTAGCTTCTGAGAGAAATGCAGGGCAGGATATGGAAGAATCCATGTGTTGACTAGCAGATGATTTTATGCAGGGGAAAGAATGCATGGCGAGAGAAACACTGAAGCCAGTCTTTGTAAGAAAGTGTACTGGGGGAGGAGGCTTATAGGAAGGAAAATAAAGAATCTGTCTACAGCTATACGGTGCCTGTGCTTATTATGGAGAGAGGGGGAAAAAAAGCCCAGGAAGAATCTGAACTGCCCAGGACAAAATCAGGGGAGAAAATGAACTGTGATGAAGGGGTATAAATCCTGAGAATATTAGTCTAGCCAGCAGGAGGCATATTACATAGACATATGCAAAGTGATACTTTCAGACAAGGAAGGAAGGCAAAAGTGCTATGCTAACTACTGTATATCTGCACTGACTGACCCCATATTTATTTGTTATTTCAATGTATTCATCCTTCGGTTGCACATTCATAAATAACAGAAAAACCACACTCAGAGAAACAGCAGCTGGAGTAAAAACCCACTCGTTATTCATAAATCGGCAGAACCAATGTAAGATGTCAGCCCGTTTCCTGACCTTCAGGCCTGGGGCAAAACCAAGTTTTGGGTAAATATATTTTCCAAAGTTGGGCACTACAAGACAATTGGCTTGTATCTTCCTTTGCCCTGTCAGCGTGCTCTCGGACCTCATGGGACAGGTAGATGTAATTGGTGAGCGGCAGTCCCTCGAGTAGCCAGGCCTCATGCCATGTATTCAATAGGTTTCTGAGGACGACATATAAATCATCATCATCCTCATTTAATGACCCCATAATCTCTTGCGGGGTGGAGTCTGGGCAACTGAATGGAGCTGAGTGTTTACTGGCCAGATGCCCTTCCTGTCACCAATGCGGAGTTTTGTTCTCATCGGGTCCAGAGAGAAATATCGGCCTCTACCTGATTGTGAGGTGAGAGCTCCACCTTTAGGCCATGGCACCACTCTAGGAAGATATATAAATGACCCTCTGAAAAAGGTGACCAGTTTTGATTGATTATGCCAGCAATGGACAATACTAAATAGGATTTGCACCTCACACAACATCCGCCGGGACTCACTGTATAAATGGGCATAATATTCTTCCCTTAGTGTGACTTAGGGGGTCCCACATCAAACTGTAGATCACATCAGAGGTGGGTTTCAGCAGGTTCTGACCAGTTCTGGAGAACCGGTAGCAGAAATTTTGAGTAGTTCGGAGAACCGGTAAATACCACCTCTGACTGGCCCCGCCCCCATCTATTCTCTGCCTTCCGAGTCCCAGCTGATCGGGAGGAAATGGGGATTTTGCAGTATCCTTCCCCTGGAGTGGGGAGGGAATGGAGATTTTACAGTATCCTTCCCCTGGAGTGGGGTGGGAATGGAGATTTTACAGTATCCTTCCCCTGCCATCCCCACCAAGCCACACCCACGGAACCGGTAGTAAAAAAAATTGAAACACACCATTGGATCATATCATGAGCAGTTGTAAGATAATGGCATACACCGGTCCAGTTTCTGATTTATTTTCATATAAATGCTGCTGTGCTTCAGTTTTTAGATGGTCTAGTAGTCATTGGTCTCCAAATATAGATATTTTTAACATTCATATTTTATTGTGTTTTTTAAAATCTAGGTGAAATTTAATTAGAATAGAAAGAATGAGCTGGAAGAGACCTTGGAGGTCTTCTAGTCCAGCCACCTGCTCAAGCAGGAGATCCTCTACTATTTCAGATAAGTGGCTGTCTAGACCTGTGATGGCGAACCTATGGCACGGGTGCCACAGGTGGCACGTGGAGCCATATCGGTGGGCACGTGAGCTCAGCTCCAGCACGCATGTGTGTGCCAGCCAGCTGATTTTTGGGCCTTCTGGGCCCACCAGGAGTCAGGAAACACACTGTTTCGGGCCTCTGGAGGGCCTCGGGGGGTAGGGAAGGTCGTTTTTGCCCTCCCCAGGCTCCTAGAAAGGCTCTGGAACCTGGGGAGAGCAAAAAATGGGCCTACCAGGCCCACCATGCCATCACATGCCAAAAGCGGGGGGAGCACGGGGGGAGGCGCATAGAATTATGGATGTGGGCACACTTGCATGTGACCCCACCATGCTTCCCCCACTTTTGGCATGCGATGGCAAAAAGGTTAGCCATCACTGGTCTAGACTCTTCTTAAAAACCTCCAATGATGGAGAGCCCACGATTTCTGGTGGCAAGCTGTTCCACTGGTTAATCGTCCTCACTCTCAGAAAGTTTCTCTGTAATTCCAGGTTGCTTCTCTCTTTGATTAGTTTCCATCCGTTGCTTCTTGTCCTACCCTCCGGTGCTTTGGAGAATAACTTGACCCCCTCTTTGTTAATATACGGCATATATTGCAAGTCCGTGTATGACATGCCATACACTAAATAGATAAATAGGTTTCAAAGTGCATGAAGGAGGGACGCGGTGGCTCAGTGGCTAAAACGCTAAGCTTGTTGATCGAAAAACCGGCAGTTCGGCGGTTCGAATCCCTAGTGCTGCGTTATGGGGTGAGCCCCCGTTACTTGTCCCAACTTCTGCCAACCTAGCAGTTCGAAAGCATGTAAAAAATGCAAGTAGAAAAATAGGGGCCACCTTTGGGGGGAAGGTAATGGCGTTTCGTGTGCCTTTGGCATTGAGTCATGCCGGCCACATGACCATGGAGACGTCTTTGGACAGCGCTGGCTCTTCGGCTTTGAAACGGAGATGAGCACCGCCTCCTAGAGTCGGGAACGACTAGCACCTATGTGCAAGGGGAACCTTTACCTTAAGGGAAGTGGATTGTTTTCCTCATGAAAAGTGGAATTCCAGTAGCACATATAAAAAAAAAAACCCTACAAGGAATAAGGACTTGCTGTAGTTTTGCCACCAACCCCAAAAACCTCCCACTGATGGAACGGTGGAAAAGATTATTTTACAATGTTCAATTATTACTAATCCCGTTCCCTGTAGCAACAAAATTCAGCATGTAGCATGCCTGTTAACATTTAAAACTTCCCTCCTTCTTCCGAGTACCTTGTCCTACTATTTTAACAGGGCCAAGAAACATATAAGAGGATTTTGAGAAAGGAATTTTGATTTCTGAAAGTCTAGTTACAAGCAGAAGGGGAAAAAAAAGAAGAAGATTTAATTCTTAAGATTTCCCCCATGGTGATTGTTGAGATCCATTCTTCAGGAAGGTCTTTATAGATGGTTCTCAATTTACAGACATTCATTTAATGACCATTTGAAGTTGCAACAACACTGAAACAGGTAACCCCCTAAGTCTAAAGAGCGCTTCTTGCAACATTGTTCGTTAGGTTCTAGCTTGCAGCTGGTGAAACGGATTGCCAAATTTGCTATAAAATTGATGGGAAAGAAGGACAAAGTTGGTGCAGCAGAATGGGGTAGATTGCAGGAAAGAGCATTTGACTTAATAATGTAATTCTAATAGTAGGTTTAAGACTGATCGGGTAGACGCAGGGGTGACATTGTAATATAATCTTAATCATATTTAATTTTGTATCTCAAATTATTGTATTCTTTTCTGATTTCATTCTAGATTGTATTTTACTCTAATTTCATTTTAAATGAAATTTAAATGAACACATTTTAAATTCCAATTTCATTTTAAATTGTTTCTACCAAATTTTTGCAATAATTCTTTCTGGAGCTCTGCACTTTGATATGGCCTAAGGGCTAATCAATAAATAAAGATTGTGTGTGAAACAGGTAACTTACGACCTGTTTTCATACTTACAACCTTTGCAGCATCCCCAAGGTCATAGGATCAAAATATGGCTATTTGGCAACTGGCCTGGGGTCTTGCGACCACCAGTTATATAACCATCCCAGCCAGTTTTCCAACAAGCAAAAGTCAATGTGGGATGCTAGATTCACTTAATGACTGTGTGATTCACTTAACAACTGCAGTGATTCGCTTAACAACGGTGACAGAAAAATGCAAAAGAATCAGTAGTGGGTTCCTCTAACCTTTGTTATTGGTTCGGAACCAGGAGTGCGCGCATGTGGCACTTCTCTACCTGTGCATGCACAGAGCATCTGTGATGATGTCCAGGCGGGTGGGTGGAGCCTCCCGCCGCTGCCACTACCAGTTTGCCCAAACCGGGGTGAACCAGTAGAAACTGCATAAAACAGGGCAAAATTGAATAACTGCCTTGATTAGCCAATGAAATTTTGAGCTCAATTGTGGTCATAAGTTGAGGATTATTTGCACTTAGAAGTCCTGTTAGAAGGAGGGAGACCACTGTTTAGGATAGAATAGGATAGGATAGGATAGGATAGGATAGGATAGGATAGGATAGAATAGAATAGAATAGAATAGAATAGAATAGAATAGAATAGAATAGAATAGAATAGAATAGAATAGAATAGAATAGAATAGAATAGAATAATAGAGTTGGAAGGGACCTTGGAGGTCTTCTAGTCCAACCCTCTGCCCAGGCAGGAAACCCTACACCACTTCAGACAAATGGTTATCCAACTTCTTCTTAAAAATTTCCAGTGTTGTAGCATTTACAACTTCTGGAGGCGAGTTGTTCCACTGATTAATTGTTCTAACTGTCAGGAAATTTCTCCTTAATTCCAAGTTGTTTCTCTCCTTGATTAGTTTCCACCCATTCCTTCTTGTCCTGCCCTCAGGTGCTTTGGAGAATAGCTTGACTCCCTCTTCTTCGGGGCAGCCCCTGAGATATTGGAAGACTGCTATTGTGTCTCCCCTAGTCCTTCTCTTCATTAAACTAGACATACCCAGTTCCTGCAACCGTTCTTCGTATGTTTTAGCCTCCAGTCCCCTCATCATCTTTGTTGCTCTTCTCTGCACTCTTTCTAGAGTCTCAACATCTTTTTTTGCTTTTTTTTTTGTTTCATATAGCAGGGCTAAAGCCTTCTTGATGTATCTAAGATCTTGTAATATTTGCATGCGGGATGATGCAGACCAAAAAATCCCCCCAAAAAACAAATCTGGTAATGTCTATTTTCTTTTAATGCATTCCCATTCAATTTGATGAAAGAGAAGGCACTTGTAAAACGTGTTCTGCAAAGGGAAGTTTCAGTGCTAAAGGCATCCCGTGTGGAATTCCTGGTTTTCATTGCACCATAATCTGAGATCCATAGCCTGAACACTTCCATTCAGCCCCCAGGGCGGGCAATCACTCCTTTTGTGTCATTTGGTCTGATTGGAAAGTGTAGACAGGAGGCCTCCGTGACGCCGTAACCAATCCCAGCAGTAGAACTTACATCACCTTCAAGAATCTTATCCATTCTAAAACAATACCAAGAGACAAGGAATTCTCAAGGAACCTAAGAATAAACAGAAGCTGAAGGGAACAAATCACCCGGATATTGCAGGACAGATTCTGGTGTGACAGGACTTCTTGAAACTTTTTCTTACGCGCATCCTCTAACATAAGCAAGAACATTTTGCTCTTGAATTCCATGAGAAAACACACACAGAAACACCATTTCTTAACAGAATAACTTCTTAACAGAATAACAGAGTTTGAAAAGGACCGTGGAGGTCTTCTAGACTGACTCCCTGCTCAGGCAGAAAACCCTACACTACTTCAGACAAATGGTTGTCCAATCTCTTCTTAAAAACTTGTTAGCAGTGTTAGAGCATCTACAATTTCTGGAGGCAAGTTGTTCCACTGATTAATTGTTCTAACTGTAAGGAAATTTTTCCTTAGTTCTAGAATGGATTGGGATGGGATGGGATGGGATGGGATGGGATGGGATGGGATGGGATGGGAGGGGATAGGATAAGGTAGGGTAGGGTAGGGTAGGGTAGGGTAGGGTAGGGTAGGGTAGAGTAGAGTAGAGTAGAGTAGAGTAGAATAGAATAGAATAGAATAGAATAGAATAGAATAGAATAGAATAGAATAGAATAGAATAGAATAGAATAGAATAGAATAGAATAGAATAGAATAGAATAGAAGAGTTGGAAGGGACCTTGGAGGCCTTCTAGTCCAACCCCCTGCTCAGGCAGGAAGCCCTACACCACTTCAGACAAATGGTTATCCAATCTCTTCTTAAAAACTTCCAGTGTTGGAGCATTTACAACTTCTGGAGGGAAGCTGTTCCACTGATTAATTGTTCTAACTGTCAGGACATTTCTCCTTAGTTCTAGGTTGCTTCTCTCCATTTCCTTTCCATTGGATCAGTCAGAATGCACTCACAAACACACAAAATACAGGTGATACAGAAGAGACAAGAACAGGTTTGGGGTGGTTCGAAATTAAGATGGTTACTTGGAGCTCCTAAATGTGTGTGAATCAAAACAAATACCCCTCTTTAACACACCAGAAAAGAAAACCAAATAGGGTAGAACTGCCAATATTGAACACGTTATATCATAGAAATGCATTCTCAAGGCGCAAAGCACAGTTCAATAGGAGGTAAGTGGTAGATAACTAACTGTTCCCATCGATTGTCCGTCTCCATTCATCAATTGACACAAAAGCCACACTTTTGAACGGACACAACAAATGGTTGATCGAATATATGAATATTGTAAATATTGGACATTACCTGCTTCAAGATGGTGTCATGTCTTACCTTGACGTAAGACGAAGTGTCTGGGACTGTCTGGAACATCCTGGTTTGCAACTGGATGTCTGGAAGAGCCTTCAAACCAACATAGAAGGAGGAATTAGAGATGTGAACTTAAAGGGAGCCCAATGTTTGAAGGTGTCCTTTTTGTAATAAGGACAAATAGATTCCAAGCAATGTCATTATGTGTAAATCCAATCATGACACCTGGAGCACAAGGATTCTCTAGGCAGCGGTCACCAGCTGGTGGTCCGTGGACCACTGGTGGTCCACGAGAAAATTTTGGTGGTCCGCAGAAAAAGTATTTGCATTTTTTATATTGCACTAAATCAGGGGTCCTCAAACTATGGCCCCTGGGCCGGATACATGCAATGAACGCTTGTGTTGCTGCAGAGAGTCTCCCCCTTCGAGGTCTTTTTGTGTGGGTCAAAGGGGGCAGAAATTGCAACTTGGGGTCTGTTTCAGCCTCCTGGTGTGGGGCTTTGGGAGAAGGCTGGACGGAAGTGCCACTGGTGGCGAAGAGCCGGAGGGCCTTGTTCCAGTGGGACTGCATCATGGCCTGGAACTGGCTGACCATCTCAGCCCGCTGAGCTTCCAGGCACCGGTACCTGGCCTTGCACTCCCACAGGTCTTCCCTCTGCTTGGAAAGCCTATGTTCGTAGTCCTCAGTGAGGTGCTTCTCCTGAGTCTCCTTCTTAGTCAGATCCAATTTGAACTGAGCCAGCTGTTTTGCCAACTCTTTCTCGCGGTGGCTGCTTAGCTCCAACAACTGCTTCCTGTTGGGGCCCTAAGAAGCCCGGGCGGGCAGGTGAGGAGTGGCTGGGAGGGGAGGGGCAAGGAGAGGCCGGCAAGGCGCCCTTCAGCGTGAGTTACAGTGAGTTGGCCACACCCACCAAGTCACATGACCACCTAGCCATGCCCACCCAGCCAGTCATTAAGCAGATCATATTAATGGTCCACGGGATTTAAAATTATGAATTTGGTGGTCCCTGAAGTCCAAAAGGTTGGTGACCCCTGCTCTACGGAAAGAAACCCCACAACATGGCTTGCTTTCATTCTTTGTTGGGTTCTCTCTCTTTTTTTTTAAATTGTCTGGGTTTTCTTGAAAGGATGAAAAGAATAAGCAGGAAGGAGGAAGAGAAGGAGGCAAGCAGAGATTTTCACTTTGGATATTTGATTCTCCAAACAGCCAATTAATTTGATTAAAGGCATTTACCATGAATGTTGTGGCAGAAATAGTCATGTATGGAAAAAGGAAGCTCCTGCAGCTTTAACGTTGGCACTGAGAAAAGGGATGGTGACACGGTTCTATAAAACTTAATGAATTGCACTGAACATTTAGGGTAATTGTATGTGGTTTTTTTTAGCACCCCGTAATGTGGTGCAGATGAAGTTAAGAAAAAAGAAAGAAAGAAAAGACACTTGCCTAAACAACTCTATTCCTACAAAATAATAATATCAACAACACATAACAAAGTACAGACACTGTAGTTCTAAAAAAGAAACAACCTGGACAAAATGCCTGCATTTCAGCTTTGTTACTAGTATGTGTATGTATGGGTTTTCAATTGGGTGTTATACAGCCATCGATGCAAATCCTTGGCCACTGGCCAGTTGAAACTAACTACTTAAATTCCTATTGTCTTTAATGATCACAGTCGGCTTAATTTGCTGCCATTTAAATCAATGGCATTAAACTGTTGTTGTGTCCGTATGTTCACATTCCATAATTATCAACAAGTATTAAAGCAATGATGAAACTCTCGTTATCCTTGTTTCTGGGATTATTAGTCCATTATCCCTTCCTCCCTTCCTTACCACCACTAGTGACACCAAAGGCAGCCAGAGACATTGATGAGAGCTAATGTTAATACTTGCATTAACCATTTGAGTAAATTAAGGCTGTTCTTTTTGCCACTGCTCTTTGGCCGCTGAAGTCCTGTACAGTAGTTACAACTACTGTTGTACTTACTGTTTTACTTACTATTCTGTTTGGTCATGTAAACACGTCTGGACGGGAGTTATCAACACTGGAAGTAACATGGCCAGTGTTATATCTGCTGTCAAAATAAATGGCTGTTTTTATAGAGTCACTTTCTCCGAAACCTAAACCTAGACGCATTAAAAACGATTCCCAAGATCTAATCTCTAAGTGAGGCTTGTATAGTTCAGACTGCCCAAGGTTGCAAATTCTTTTCCCCCCCTCTCCTTAGAAGCAAATGCAACTTCACTAACTTATAACGAAGAGTAATGTTGTAAGAAATGGGAAAAGCGTGATAAGAGGAAAGCAAAAAGTTGCCCTGCTTCTCAGTTAAAAATACGTTAACAATAAGTAATAATAAAAAAAAGATTTTATTAGACATTCCTTGAAAGGGAGCCAGATCGATTTCAGAAGGAATTGTATGCAAAAAATTTGGTGAAGAGGGATTGTTTAAAAAAAAGAAAAGAAAAAGAAAAAACGAATAATAGGACCGGAATGCTACCCAGCGTTATTATTGGAAAATTCATCTCACAAATATGCAAAAACCACCTAAATGAAAAGAACTGGGTTTTAAGTGTTTTAGAAACTATCAGGGAATTCAATTCATTTTGTTTCTTCTCCGAGTCATGACCTTTGCCTTCTGCTTAAACTGTGACCTGTGTGTTCTCCATATGTTTACTTAGAAGTCAGTTCCACAAAACCCAGGAAAACGTGTGCTTCGTAATATATAAAACATAAGACTGGAGCACAATGCTTCAAACACAGACCTTTGCAAATGCAAACCAGATTAAATTCTTGCCACAGACGCAGCTTGTCTATCCCAAATGTGCATTTCCTGTTCAGTGTCCGTTAAATGGAATAAAGTTGGTTTGAAAGCCAGCCGTGGGTGAGCATTTCCACTCCATCTCAGCAGCTGCTTTGGTCAGATTTGGGGCACAAAACAAATATTCCTGAAGCTCAACATAAGTGTTACTAGATGTTCGCCTGAGCTAAGTTGGAGCAAGCATCTTCATTCATCACAGTGGAGCTTGTTCAGGAAAATATGAACAGCAGGTCTATGTTTTGGCTAACGTGGGGATTTGCAGTCATTTCCAAAGGATAATGTTTAAAAATTCAGTTTTATAATTTTTCCTTGTTTCTCAAAACATCCTATTTTCTTTACTGAAACCGCTGATTTTTTCCTAATGCATCAATGACCTTATGCGTATTGCTTTAAACGATTGGCCGACCAATTGGAACAAAAGGATAATTATTCTCAGTTGTAAGTCTGATAAACTTCAGAAGATTCATTCTCACTCTCCATACAATCCTATAACTGTGCCCAACTTCACTTTCCATCATCCCCAGCTATCATTGTCCTCCAATAGCACTAACCAGGAATGTTGGGAGCAATTCTATAACACTTCTAGAGGAAATCAAATGAGGGAAATATAGTTTTAGGATGCTCCAATTTTTATTTCTCCTGCAATTTTTTTCCCTGAAAAAACAAACTGTTAGCAAACTTCTTTCTTAAAGATTGTTATCCTCAACATTTCCTTTGTCTCTCTCTCTCTCTCTCTGTTGGCTAATCTTCATTCTCTCCTCACCGATCCCAGATATATATTTGCCACAAACAACGTGCAACTTTAGCCGAAGTGAAACTACCTGTGTAAAACAATCAGAGTTGGAAGTAGCGGGAACATTTCCACTCCTACGAAGCCTTAAAAAAAACCCAAGTCAATCTTTTCTCTTTCTTTGCCTTGCTAAAACTGGAAAGAACACAGCAAACCCTTACCTTATGGAGTGTACTTCGTCTTCAGCCAGTTGGGTGATTGAGAAATCCAGATCCACTATGACAAAGGAGAAACGGACTAAAAAATTCTTCCCCAGATCTAATAGTCCAGCAGCCACATCATCGCAAAAGATAGCTTTCCCGCCCTCCCTTCTATCCTTAAGAACAAGATCAACTTGAAGCAACAAGGAAGTGCGTTTCCTTTCCTGTCTTAAGAATCGTTGCAGACTGCAGCAGTTTTCACATATCCTCAGGGTTAAGGGTATGTTTCATTTATTTTATTATTTTTTTTTAAACAACTTGACACAGCATCCTTTCCCCCCTTTCTCGTGCCCAGACCCTCTCCCTTTTTTTTCTCTTCCTGGATTACCTCCCTCCTTCCTTTATCAATATTTCAACCGCTCTTTTGATAAATCACCCTAATATGACAACTTTGCCTGCGTCGCCTCTGCTCCCTAACTTGGTTCTCTAGCTGGAGTAGCTTTCATCTTCCAGGAACCCTATAAAATTACAAGAATACACAACTTTGAGACAGAAATCCCCCCCCCCATACACACACACACACACACACACACACAGCAGGCAATCCCATCAGTGACACTGAGTGGAGCTCAAGTACCGTTTCCAATCCCGGCTTCAGAAATAAAAATCCATCTGGTTTCTGCTTTTGAACCAATACAATATACAATGTATTTCGGGCTTTATTATCACCGTTGTTAGGATTTCAGGGGGGAAAATGTTTAAAAAGGATGGGAGCAGGGAAGGCAATCCAACACCCTCCCAGCACTACAAGTTCGGGGACTTCAAACCCTTCCAGATGTAAAAGGGATGGCTGGATCTACTTAAAAGAATTCAAAACTCTGTACGTCCTCAGAGACCGTTCCTTCTTTGTTTTTATTAATCCCTCTCTTTTTTTTTAGCATGATGGTAGATTGTTCAATGCAGTTTCTTGGCTGCAAAGCAGAAAAAGCAAAATATCACATAGGTGCCTAAATGGCACCCTAAGGTTGCTGAAAACAAGGTGTGTAAAACTGAAGCCAAACGATTGACAATAAGATGAAAAGGTGAAGCACACAAACCACAGAGAGGTAACCTGCTATACACATAACCAGGGTCCTTACAATTAAGTTTGCTCTAGTGGATAAGACGCCAGGCTAGAAACCAGGACATTGGGAGTTCTAGTCCCACCATAGGTATAGAAGTTGATTGAGTGACTTTAGGCCAATCACCAGGAGATTATGAGTTGTAGTCCTGCCTTAGGCATGAGAGCCAACCTGGTGACCTAGCACCAGTCTCTCTCTCCCCCCCCTCTCTCTCACTCTCTCTCTCTCCCTCCCCCTCTCCCCCTCTCTCTCCACAATCACCTCACAGGGGTTGTTGTTGTGGGGAAAATATGAGGAGGAAGAAATGTTAGGTGTGTTTCCCTGCCTTGAGTTATTTATGAAAATAATGAAGACAGAAGGGGAAAAATCTAAACTAAAAATTAAAAATCATTTGCTCTTACATTCTTAATGCAGATACACAACTAAAAATCTCTTAGAATGAGGTTCCTCAGCTCGTTTGTCATCCGCTGCTCTAGAGAGAGGATCAAAACGTGGTCTACTATCTGTTTTCATCTCTCTAATATCCATGTTATCAGTTCCTCATGAAGGATGGGGCAATTTTAGATGAAGAGTTCTCCGCATGATCAGCTAAAGACTTTGAACAAGTCAACTGTGGCTCCAATAGCGAGAGGACACATTCTTTGCAGTCTGCTACAAATTTACTGGTATATTTTATTACTCCCAATTCTCTCTCCTATTCTCCTCCTCCTCAGGATTTTGGTAAGAAGAGGATATGACACAAACAAGTGAAATTTTGTTTGTGGTGTCTTCAGCCCATCCAGCTGCAGGCTTCTGGACTAGTGGCATAGTCCTAACAGTGATACTTCTGTAATAAGATGGTGGAAAGATAAAGGACGTTTACAAAAGGAAGGCAGTATTTCCTGATTCATATCCCAAATCAAATTCCCTGGATAATACAATAGAACTTTCTGGAAGTATTATGCTCTCCCTTGGATGAGTTAGGTTTTTGGAACAAAATCCTTTGTACCCGGCTGAAGATAACATCAACAGTTTTTAAAGGGAAGAACATGTCATTAAAAAAAAATTGGCAATTACATTGTTAATCATAAGTAGGGTGATGGGATATTAAAAATGTGGCATCTTGATGCCCCAAGTTATCTAATATTTTTACCATAGATAAGCAATACATTACTAATTTCTGGGTTGATTAGAATTTTTTTTTCCAGCTTGGATCACTAAGAAGTCCACATAATTTAAAAGGTCTTATTCATCATTGCCATGGAATACTTGCGGCCTAAATTTATGAACTATGAAATTTCTGTATCTATATGTGTAGTGTTCCCCATGCATTTATACAAAAAGTTGCATGTTCAACTTAACATTTGTACCTTTGCTCAGTGAAATGCACTTGATTATTAAAGTTTACTTAAATGTGATTGATTGTTGACTACTGTGAACCCCAGTTGTGAAGTCTATTTCAGTTTTTCGGAGGTCAGGGTATTTAGAAGTGATGTTTGTTTGTTTGTTTCAGAAATTCATGATCATGACTTGATTTTGTAATCATCAAATGATGGATGCATAAAACAAAACTGCTCCCAGATCTGTCCCTTATTTGGTCACTGCAATTCCAAGTCATAATTTAAATTTATTGATTTTATTAAAGAGAATTATATGCCGCCCTCTCTCCAGCCGGATTCAGGGCGGCTCACAACAGTTAAGAAACATCGAATAAAAAGTTAAAAAATTAAATCCAAATCTCATAATTTAGCAGTTAAAAATACAATTAAGACTAACAAGTTAAAATTAAATTAGAATTAAAACCCCATCAGTCCAGGCCGACCAAACGAAACAGCCACGTTTTCAGGTCGTGGCGGAAAGAGCGGAGGTCGGGGGCCACCCAGAGCTCCAGGGGGATCTGATTCCAAAGGGTAGGTGTGCCCATAGAGAAAGCTGTCCCCCTGGGGGTCGCCAGCTGACATTGTCTGGCCGACGGCACCCTGAAGAGGCCCTCTCTGTGGGAACGCACCGGGCGATGGGAAGCTATTGCTGGCTGCAGATGGTCCCCCAAATATCCTGGCCCTAAGCCATGCAGGGCCTTATAGGTAATCACCAGCACCTTGAATCTCACTCGGCGGGCAACCGGCAACCAATGCAAGTCACATGGGAGTGTCGGGATATTCCCATCACAACCTGCGCGGCCGCATTCTGCATCAGCTGAAGTCTCCGAGTGGCCTTCAAGGGCAGCCCCATGTAGAGGGCATTGCAGTAGTCAATATGGGAGGTGACAAGCGCATGAGTAACTGCGTAGGGCATCTAGGTCCAAATAGGGGCGCAACTGGCGCACCAGGCAAACCTGGGCGAATGCCCCCCTGGTTACGGCCGTTACATGACCTTCCATGACCTTAGCCGCGAGTCCAGGAGGACACCCAAGTTGTGCGCCCTAAAATAAAAGTCCTAAAATAAGAGTCATAATCTAGTGTCAGTTCAAATCTCCTTTTCCCTTGGTTGGTTGTTTTTCAAGAATCTGTTGCTTGATAGTTGACATTTCAAGACCATAACTGAAACATCAAAACAAGCAACTTGCAGGTCAGAGCAAACTAACTAGGATAGAAGCAACCGAGTCAACATGTGCCTCATATCACCTCAGACCTATCCCCTCGAGGTACCTTCAAGTGGCATCTAAGCATATGCAAACTGCTAATAAATAATAATTGATCGTAATCAAAATATTAAAACGATTAGCTTGTAGGTCAGAGGAAAATAACCAGAATAGAAGCAATAAAATCATCAGGGGCCTCATTATTTGCCTAATCAAGGGGTACACGAGCATGTACAAAATGCTAAAAAGCCAAACTGTAGAACCCATAACCTCTTTCTGAATATTTGCTGTTTCATCTTCCCTGCCACACATGTTGCAAAACTGGTGATCCTACAATTGAGATATTTCTCAATATCAACACATACTGCTGATTACCTAAACTGTAAAGAATTAATCAAGATAAACGTTGGGGTGGTATTTTTTTTTTGAGTGCTAAAATAATAAGGAAACAGAAGAACTAAAGTGTTGGGATATTATAGTGTCTTTAAATTCTCAATAAATTCTAAAATATCCTCTCTCTGTCTGTTTCTCTCTCTCTGTCACTGTCAGTCTTTCTCTCTGACTCTCTTTCTCTCTCTCTGTCTTTCTGTCTCTGTCTGTTTCTCTCTTTCTGTCACTGTCTTTCTCTCTGTCTGTCTGTCTGTCTCTCTTTCTCTCTGTCTCTGTCTCTCTCTCTGTCTTTCTCTCTGTCTCTGTGTCTGTCTCTCTGTTTCTCTGTGTTTCTCTGTCTCTCTCTGTCTCTCTCTTTGTCTCTGTGTCTGTCTCTCTGTTTCTCTGTCTCTCTCTGTCTTTCTCTCTGTCTCTGTCTCTCTCTGTCTCTCTCTACACACACACACAGAGAGAGAGAGAGAGAGAGAGAGAGAGAGAGAGAGAGAGAAGGAGAGAGAGAGTAGAAAAGATATACAAAAGAGAGAAGTTTGATATAAAGGAATGCTCTCTTTCACCATGCTCTCCCTGGCCATTTCACTCTTAAGTCTAACATATTGAAACATTTTCCTCCTTTATATATATATATATATATATATATATATATATATATATATATATATATATATATATATATATATATATATGTGTGTGTGTGTGTGTGTGTGTGTGTGTGTGTGTGTGTGTATTATGTATAACGTGGCAGGGGTGAAAGGTCAGTTTAGGAGTCGTGTCTATATGCAATTTAGTCTCCAGCAGACAAAATTCCTGACCAAATCTTAAAGAAAACAACACACAGCTGAGACGTATATCTGGACTAAGTAAAGACATTGTGAATGTTGGCATCTTTGAGATTTCATTTGATTCTGTGCCGATTGTCATGAAAACCAATTTTTCAGGCAAAGTAAATGTTGCAGGTTTCCAAGGGAGGGGAAAAAAAAGAAGAAAAGAAACGACGTTTTGCGGAGCTGCCATATGTAACTTGCAATCTGGATTAGACCTCCCTCTCAGCTCTAGCAGTCCCACCATTTCTCTCGATTGCCTCATAAGTCACTGTGGGTTTTGTGTTTGTTTTTCATTTTTTTTTCCATAAGTCATTGTGGGTTTTGTGTTTGTTTTTCTTTCTTCTTCTTCTGTTTTTTTTTTTTTTTTTTTTTTTTTTTTTTTTTTTTTTTTTTTTTTTTAGGATTAGGCCACAAGTAATAAAATGAAATTGTTCTTTAGAGGTCCCCAAAGGTCTTTGCAACAGTTCTTATTATGAAAATGACAACACAGACTGAACCAAAATTAATCCCACCCTAAAATGTTCGACGGACAAACTCCAATTATGGCATTAGGGAGTTATTTGATTCAGTTTGGCTCTGTTGCTCTTGAAATCCATATTAACAAGCCACTGCTGCATATATATGAACGGATCTGGATACAGAGGGGTCATTTCCAAGCAAATTAGTACTTTTTCCCCCTTATCCACTAAACATGATATGCCTAGTTGAAATCTAAATATGTCTATTTTGCTTAGTTGAGATAACAGTAGTTTCATTAAGGTGGGTTTTGTTTAGATCACATTGCCAGGGAAAAAAAGGAGGAAGGAAGGAAGGAAGAAATATATAAATGCAACCTGGCCTTTTTGATTAAAACATCCAGTTTCCCCCCCCCCCCCTTTTTGGTCAAGGTCCTTTAAATCGGCAGACTTTTGAGAAAAATTTCAAGCTGTTTTAAATAAATAATAAAAAGCAAGGGAAAAGAACCAGTTAATCTCTTTCGTGAGGGATTTTCATTTGCAACTACTTATAAAGCATGTCAGCAAACTTCTTCCTTGCGTTTTAGACACAGTTAAAACTGAATTTACAAATCCTACTACCTAAAATCTAGAAAATGGGTTTTTTTTTAAAAAAGTTGTGTTTGTGTGTAGGGGGATTGTATTTTTTTTTTAAAAAAAATCTTTATTTCTGTTTTTCTGTCTTTGTAATAATATCACGGTTGGGTCCAGATATCCCGTGTGTCTAGTTTAAGTCACCTCCAAAGCTTTACTAGCCAGAAGAAAATTGCAGGCAAATTGAAACCAGCTGCAGACCCAGAAACAAATCAAAGAGACAGGAGAAAAGAAAAATCACTCCAGAAAGGCAGAAAAAGTTAACAGGAGCTTTGTTTACAGAAGAAAAAAAAGTTCCCAATTCAGGCTGCCATCTCAATAGCTGGTTAGTAAACTCTGAGTGACTTGTAGGTAAGCAACTTTTCAACATCCCATCAAGGGACATCTCTGGAAAATGCTCCTGGCGTCGAAAAATGAGCACCCAAACATGCTTGTTTGGCAGTATGTTTCACAACAAATAACAGGGCATGTTTGAGATAAGTTGAGGAGCCACCTATGAATATCATGAGTGGACTTCCTTCCGAATTAATGTGTGACCCCTGATTTATCATCTTATACCGCATGTACTTCTCAGGAGTCAAAAAAGGACCCCCCCCCTTATTTTTAAAATACAGGTAGTCCTATGATTTACAAAATTCGTTTAGTGACTGTTCGGAGTTACAAAAGCACTGGAAAAATGTGACTTAGGACCGTTTTTCATAGTTACGACTTTTGCAATATCCCCATGATCAAAATTCAAAAGCCTGGCAGTTGGTTCACATTTAAGACCATTGCCATGTCCCAAGGTCATGGAATGGCCTTTTGCGACCTTCAGGCAAGTAAAATCAATGGGGAAGCCAGATTCACTTAACAACCAGGCTACCAGCCTATCAACTGCAGTGATTCACTTAACAACCATGGCAGGTTACCTTTACCACCGGTTTGCAATGGGAACGCATGCACGTGTGAGTTTGATGAAAAGAAGAACTAGGGATGACATGATAGCAGTCTTTCAATATCTCAGGGGCTGCCCTGAGGGAGTCAAGCTATTCTCCAAAGCACTTGAAGGCAGGACAAGAAGCAATGGGTGGAAACTAATCAAGGAGAGAAGCAACTTAGAACTAAGGAGAAAATTCCTGACAGTGAGAACAATTAACCAGTGGAACAACTTGCCTGCAGAAGTTGTGAATGCCCCAACACTGGAAGTTAAAGAAGAAGTTGGATAACCATTTGTCTGAAGTGGTGTAGGGTTTCCTGCCTAAGCAGGGGATTGGACTAGAAGACCTCCAAGCAGAGGTGGGTTTCAGAAGGTTCTGGCTAGTTCTGGAGAACCGGTAGCAGAAATTTTGAGTAGTTCGGAGAACCGGTAAATACTATCTCTGACTGGCCCTGCCCCCATCTATTCTCTGCCTCCCGAGTCTCAGCTAATCAGAAAGAAATGGGGATTTTGCAGTAACCTTCCCCTGCCATGCCCACCAAGCCACCCCCACAGAACTGGTAGTAAAAAATTTTGAATGTCACCACTGGCTCCAAGGACACTTCTAACTCTGCTGTTCTGTTCTGTTCTGTTCTGTTCTGTTCTGTTCTGTTCTGTTCTATTCTATTCATAAAATGGGGCAAAACTCACTTCACAAATGTCTCACTCAATAACAGAAAGTTTGGGCTCAATTGTGAGGACTACCTTTACAACTTATTTTCTGAAGATAGAATTTACAGATTTAGGATTTAGAAGGTGGTGTGTATTTTGTCTCACGTTAGGGAGAGGAGTGTGAGATAATATATTGTGGCCTCAAATTATGATCTGAAGCAGGATTTTTTCTTCTTCTTCTGTGGGGGTTGAGAAGAATTTCAGAGGTGATCATGGTTCTACCTTAGTTTCTCAAGATAGCAATAGCAATAGCACTTAGACTTATATACCGCTTTACAGTACTTTACAGCCCTCTCTAAGCAGTTTACAGAATCAGCCTCTTGCCCCCAACAATCTGGGTCCTCGTTTTACCCACCTTGGAAGGATGGAAGGCTGAGTCAACCTTGAGCCTGGTGAGATTTGAACTGCCAAATTGCAGGCAGCTGGCAGTTAGCAGCCTGCAGTACTGTACTCTAACCACTGCACCACCACGGCTCAGTTCTCAGTTCTCAGATCAGTTCTCAGTTCCCTTATGTTTAGCCATTGTCTCCTCTTTACAGGTTTCTTTTCTATACCAGCACCTCAAAACATTGCCAAGATGTTCTAAGCATAAAAGAGTACCAGAAGATCAGGAACATCACCCAATAATCAGTTCACAGTTCAGACAACTTTGAGAAGGGAGCTTTCAGCCTCTGAAATGGGCTGATTTGAATATTCCAAGCCAGGAACAAAACTCCTATTCCAAGTGTTTTGATATTTGGACTACCAAAGTGTTGAGTTTAGATCCAATTCAGTTGTCCAGAAGAACACTTTAAACGGGGCAGTTTTGTTCGAGCCGAACAAATGTTCATTTTGTGCGCACCCATAACTGACCACTAGCAAAAGTTATTTCAAAATACAGGTAAGAATTCACTCATTATTTATACTATCACATTCTGGGCAAGCTGAAATATCCAAACTATTTTCGACATGTATCCCATGAAGAATAAAACTTCAAATCACCAGAACCAGTTTGGGATGTGCTTCCTTTGTTTAAAATGGGGAAAGGGAATGTATTTCTCTATTATAGAGGGAAACTTCTGTTTTTGTGTCCAGAGGTGATATGTAAGGTCACTTGGTCAGGGTCGACATCCATGATAAGGATACTGTAAATTTTGGTTAATAAGTAAACCAATAACAGAATAACAGAGTTGGAAGGGAACCTTGGAGGTCTTCTAGTCCACCCCCCTGCTCAAGCAGGAAACTCTATACCATTTCAGACAAATGGTCATCCAATCTCTTCTTAAAAATCTCCAATGTTTGTTTTGTTTTGTTTTGTTTTGTTTTGTTTTGTTTTGTTTTGTTTGTATTAGATAACAGATATAAGTATAAACATGATTATGAATACATGAAATGGATGCAAATAAAATGGGGACAGTAGGACAGGGACGGTAGGCACATTGGTGTGCTTATGCACGCCCCTTACAGACCTCTTAGGAATGGGGTGAGGTCAACAGTAGACAGTCTAAGGTTAAAGTTTTGGGGTTTGGGGGAAGAAACCACAGAGTCAGGTAGTGCATTCCAGGCATTGACCACTCTGTTGCTGAAGTCGTATTTTCTGTGATCGAGTTTGGAGCGGTTTACCTTAAGTTTGTATCTATTGTGTGCTCATGTATTGTTGTGGTTGAAGCTGAAGTAGTCATTGACAGGTAGGACATTGTAGCAGATGATTTTATGTACTATGCTTAGGTCTGACCAAAGATGACGAAGTTCTAAGCTGTCTAAGCCCAAAATTTCAAGTCTGGTGGCATAAGGGATTTTGTTGTGAGCAGAGGAGTGGAGGACTCTTCTTGTGAAATATCTCTGGACTTGTTTGATTGTATTAATGTCCAATATGCAGTGCGGGTTCCAGACAGATGAGCTGTATTCAAGAATTGATCTAGCAAAAGTTTTTTATGCCTTAATTAGTAGTTCAATATTACCGGAGAAGAGCATCATGTTGAAGCATCCACAACTCGTGCTTCCCCTTCCCCTATGTCCATTTGAGCATTAGATTTATGACTTTATGGGTTTAATTGAGTTGGATTTCCATAATATTGCGCACACACACACACCCCAATTTAATTTATCAAGAATTGTTGGGCTTTAATCTCACAATCTTCTGAATATACCTGAGCCCTCCTTGATTCTGAGGGGCCTCAATTCTTTTCCAAAATGGTTGGCACTCAACCACTTTTCTTTTAGTAAAAATTATAATCACTCAGTCACTCACTTACACATGCATGCATGCATTGCATACTTAACCAACATTTTGGGAACTGATGAGGAGCTTTGAACAGTTACACGTCTCTGGAAATTCATATCTACCATATGATGATGAAGGCTTTCCATATGTCTAACATATGGCAGAAGTACATTGAACCTGAAGCTTAAAATTGAACTCTGGATAACCTTTTCTCCCTCTACGCTGACTTCTCTAGAGGTAAGCATAAAAGGGCCCAGGTACTTTACCTGAAGCATAAGATTTCCTGACAATTAGAGACATACTCTCTAGGCTAACATTCCCTGGATTGTTAAGGATTACCTTACAGTAGTATTACATCCAAGAATTATTGAAACCGATGGATCAGCTGAATTCTAGGGTGGGGGGGGAAGGGAGGCTTTAGGGGAGCTCTTATATAAGCACCTTTCCCTGTCTGTTTATGAGATTTTTATTTTTTTGAGAGAGAAAATAAAGTGAAGCAAACCTGAGTTTTAAGAAACCTTTTATAAGACGTGGAGGTAGATTTTAGTAGCAGCATCTGCATTTGATTAAAGACATCACAGGGCCTGCAAGGCTGAGAGGGGGAGGAGATTCTTCTGGTTGCTTCAGTGAGAATTATAAACCCAAATAGAATAAAATTAAATTTAAAGAATGAGCTATAAAAGCAACATTAAGCCTTGTTTTGCTTTCCGTATCCAAGAAATCACATTTATTACGGTCCCTGCATAAATCCTACTGGTGAGGCCGGAGGAAGCCAAAATATTCCTTGCGATACTCAAAATCTCTTTTTGTGAACAACATGGATCGGAC
Source organism: Ptyas mucosa (assembly GCA_012654045.1). Classification (NCBI taxonomy): domain Eukaryota; kingdom Metazoa; phylum Chordata; class Lepidosauria; order Squamata; family Colubridae; genus Ptyas; species Ptyas mucosa. The sequence continues at coordinate 4,684,502 of WNWU01000047.1, read as the reverse complement.
AGAAAGCTAAACCATCATAAGGTCACCAATCTGCCCCCAGTGTAAATATTTATCATGGGAGATGCCAATGTTTCAGTTAGCATTTAAATTCCTTGGGCCAAGTTGCTCTCCATGTTGGTTATATACTGGCCACGGATGCATTATAGACCATCAAGTGGTTTCGACTCCTAGCGACCACCTAGATCGATCCTCTTCACGATAATCTGTCCTAATCTGTTTCAGGTCTTTTAACAGGGCATTGATCCCCTCCTGTAACTGAGTTCATCCACCTTGTTGCTGGTTGTTCTCTTCTTCTCTTTCCTTCCACCTTTCCCAGCATTAGGGCCTTTTATAGAGAATTGGATCTTCATATAATAAAGTAGGATAATTTGAGCCTGGTCAGTGTACCTCAAGTGAGAACTCTGATTTATTCTCCTTCTCCTATCCCTCCCTTCCCCCTTCTCCTCCCCTTCTCCTTCTCCTTCTCCTTGCCCTTGTCCTTCCCCTATCCCTTTCTTCTTCTTCTTCTTCTTCTTCTTCTTCTTCTTCTTCTTCTTCTTTTCTTCTTCTTCCTCTCCTCCTCCTCCTCTTCTCCCTCCCTTCCATCTTCCCTTCTCCTTGTCCCCCTTTTCCCCTATTCCTTCTGCTTCTGCTTCTCCCTTCTTCTCTGCCTATCCCTCCCTCCTTCCCTCCCTCCCTCCTCCTCCTCCTCTCCCTCCCTTCCATCATCCCTTTTCCTTCTCCCCCTTTTCCCTTATTCCTTCTGCTTCTGCTTCTCCCTTCTTCTCCGCCTATCCCTCCCTCCCTCCCTCCTCCTCCTCCTCCTCTCCCTCCCTCCCTTCCACCATCCCTTCTCCTTCTCCCCCTTCTCCCCTTCTTCTTCTCCTATCCCTTCCTTCCTCCCTCCCTCCTCTTCCTCCTCCTCCTCCTGTTGTTATTTTCTGGCTTATTCTAAACCTGTTGTTGTTCTGGATTAAAAAAAAAACATTAGCCTTCATGAACTAAATAATCAATTGACCTCTACCCCCACTCCGGCTTTCTATTTCTACTTTACAGAAGAATGAGAGTCGTGCCCTGAGTCAGACATTCCTAGTGGACTTGTCGCCCTTCCAGTCAGGAGCTCGATTTCCTGTTCTTATCTCCACCCAACAGATTTCCCTTCCTGGGGACTACTCTCTCTCTCTCCACCACCACCCCCGCCTCAGTAATACACCTTTAAAACCATTTGTAAAACTGATCTAAGTTCAGAGCTTATTGTGAAAGTAAGTAGCAAAAGATAGGAGATTAAAAAGCTGCCTGTTTTCTCAACTTCTCCTAACTTGAGAGAATCTTTTTTCCAATCTAAACAGCACAGTTTAAGGAAAAGGAAGTGTGTTTTTTTTACAAGGAGTGATGGAAGGCGGCAGATCCCAAAAATGAGATAAAGTGGGCAGCATTGGTGGGAGGGAAAAAGAAGAAGGAGGAGGAGGAGGAGGAGAAGAAGGAGAAAAAGAAGAAAAAGAAGAAAAAGAAGGAGGAGGAGGAGGAGGAGGAGAAGGAGAAGGAGAAGGAGAAGAAGGAGAAGGAGAAGGAGAAGGAGAAGGAGAAGGAGAAGGAGAAGAAGAAGAAGAAGAGCAGGAGGAGGGAAGGGTACAATACATGGCTAACGTTTTTTTCCTGATCTATGTTATCCTTCTGAGAAACTATTCAGAATCTAAGAATGACCTTCTACAGTATGTCAGTCTAATCTGTCTAGATGCAGCAATTTAGGATTTTAAGGACTTCAGGATCTTTTGCATTTAAATAGGATGAACAGAGATGGAGAGAGAGAGAGAGAGAATGATCCCTCATCTCACGGACAGTTCGGTCTTTTGGTGATGCTGAAACTATGAACTTCATTGCCATTCCTACACATTTAGGGTTATTTGTTGCTGGTTCCTGTGGGAATCCCCCACATCTGACTTGAGGCACACTTCGCCTGGAGGCTCGGAAAATTCGATCCCGACAGCACATGTGTAAAATGGAAAGCAGTGAAACTAGATCTCTCCTACCCCCTAGTAAGAACTCCTTTAATTGTCAAGGTTATTAATCATTTGAAGATAAGATCCTGCTTTAAAAAAAAAAGAAGGCTGAGCATACATATTTTCTAAACAATGAGCTAAAGCAGTGCTCCATGCCACCATTACCTTGCCTCAAACCTTCTAGAGCCGTGATGGCGAACCTATGGCATGTGTACCACAGGTGGCACGTGGAGCCATATCAGTGGGCATGTGAGTGTCACCCTAGCTCAGCTCCAGCGTGCATGTGCGTGCTGACCATCTGATTTTCAGGCCTTCTGTTCCCATTGGAAGTCGGGAAACTGGCCGTTTCTGGTCTCCGGAGGGCTTCCGGGGGGAGGGGGGAGAAACCATTTTCACCCTCCCCAGGCTCCTAGAAAGCCTCTGGAGCCTGGGGAGGGTGAAAAATGGGCCTTCCGCTCCCACTGGAAGTCAGAAAATGGGCCATTTCTGGTCTCTGGAGGGCCTCTGGGGTGTGTGTGGGGAAGGCCATTTTCGCCCTCCCAAGGCTCCAAGAAAAATGGGCCTACCAGATCGACCATGCCATCACATGCCGAAAGTGGGGGGGGAGTGTGGGGGGTTGCATGCACATGCGTGGGGCGCTTTGAATTATGGATGTAGGCATGTACCCCCATGCTCCCATCACTTTTGGTACACGACGGCAAAAAGGTTAGCCATCATTGTTCTAGAGCGGTGTTGGCGAATCTTTTCGGCAATGAGTGCCAAAACAGGAGCGCACGGGACAGTGCCGGAAGCTGGAAGAGCAGCTCCCTGGCATCCACATGTGCACCAGGAAGTTAAACTTCTGGTTTCCAGTGTGCACATGTGCGCCAGTCACCTGATCTTCCAGTTTCCGGCATGCATGCGTGTGCAAAGACCAGCTGGCCGGCACTCATGTGTGTGCCGGAAACCAGAAGCTCAGCTTCCTGGTATGTCAGGGAGCTGCTCTTCCGGTCTTCCGGTTTCTGGTGCTTCCACGTGTGTGCAAAGACCAGTTGGCCGGTGCGTATGTGCACCCCGGAAACCAGAAGCTTAACTTCCCGGTGCACATGTGGACACCAGGGAGCTGCTCTTCCAGCTTCCGGCACTGCCCTGCGTGCTCCTGTTTCAGCACTCGGTGCCAAAAAGGTTTGCCAACTCTGCTCTAAGAGCAGAGTTGGCAAACCTTTGCCAACGGGAGAGCAACGGGAGATGGTTGGCATGCCCGGAGAGATGGCTCTGTGTGCCACTTCCATCATGCATGCCATAGGTTCCCGATCATGGTTCTACAGCATATTGGAAGCCAATTATGGGATTGCCTCCTTTCCTATTAATTCACAAGTTTGACAAGAGGCAAGCGGCGAGGGAATTAATGCTCCTTGCAGCCAGACTATGAAAGTGTCCAAAATTAGTCTCTCTCCTTCCATAGTTAGAACACAAATCCCCTTGGTTTCATGCCACATAAAAAAAGTGAGGGATAAATGGATGGTAGTTTCCTCCCTGAAAGCTGTCTGAGTGACTTTGGGCCAACCACCAGGAGACGGTGAGTTCTAGTCCTAACTTAAACATGAAAGCTGGCTTTGTGTCTCTGAGCCAAACACCAGGAGACGGTGAGTTCTAGTCCTGCCTTACCTGCAAAAGCTGGCTGAGTGACTTAGGCCAGTTGCTCTTTTTTATCCGAACCCACCTCAAAGGGTTGTTGTTATGGGGAAAATAGAAGGAGGAAAGAGTACTAGGTATGTTGGCTGCCTTGAGTTACTTATAAAAGTAATAAAGGTGGGATAAACCAATCTAATAAACAAATAGTGCATTGCACGTTTTTCTGCCCATTTTGCAAAAACATAAGAGCAGTTGGAATGAGGAGGGGAATTGCCTGGTTGTTGAGACATCATTTTTCCTGATATAAATCCTCACTGTTAAAAGCCAAGCGCTTTTTCCAATTGCAACCTTGGTTGTAGGCTGCCAGGTAGAACCAAAGTGGAATAGCATGCTTGAGTCTGAGAGAGTTTGGTCTTCTCCTCTTCTCTGTTACAAGCAGAGGAAAATCAAACCAGGCAGATTTTTTTTTCTTTTTAAACAGGGTGTATGAAACTGACTCGAAGGATTAAGAACTGCTGATAATATTGCCTGTAAAAGCTGCTAAAAAAAACAAACTCTTGAGCTGAACCCATGGAGGATGGGCTAAGACAAGAATTCTAGCCAATGGGAAAACAGCTTAAACCCAAACCCTGCAGAGCATCTGAATCACAAATCGCAGAATTGAGGGTTCCCCCCCCCCTCCCATTTGCATTGCAGTTGAACTAAGATGAAATGAAATCAGCTGGGATGCCCAAGGGAGACACAACATCATAGATATTAGACAGCATAGTGCCAGCGCTGGATTGGCAGAATTGTAGTGTGTGTGGGAACAGTCAGATAATGTCTATAAAGGGTTACCGCATTGAACAGATGTAGCCACGGAGGAGAACTTCTGCTTTGCTTCCAGAAGATCTCTAATTCTATCCTTGGATTTTCCATCTTTCCAAAGATCTCAATTGGAGGGATAATGCTGTCCAACTGAGATGTCAAAAATTTCTTGTATCCATTTCTTGATCGTATATGCACAATACTGGAAAAATCCAGAAACCCCTATAGATGACATTATAATAATAATAAAAAAATTCTGGAATATGCAGAAATAGATAGGTTAACCCTAAAAATCAAGGAAAAGAAGACTCGGAATATTTTATAACATGGGAACTATTCTATAAATGGTTAAGTGACAGATACTGAGGTCAGAGGAGTTGATTTATGTGAAATATAAAAGAGCCTTGGTGGAGCAGCGGACTAAAGCGCTGTTAAATAGCACTTAGATGCCAGCTGCCTGCAATTACTGCGAGTTCGAATCTCACCAGGCTCAAGATTGACTCAGCCTTCCATCTTTCCGAGGTAGGTAAAATGAGGACCCGGATTGTGGGGGCAATAAGCTGACTTTGTATAAAAAAGAACACCGATTTGGGGGGGGGGGGGGGAAAAAGCCCTACTAAGCAGGTATATAGAAAAGTATGAAGGCTATTGCTTAACACGTTGTAAGCTGCCCTGAGTCTCCGGAGAAGAGCGGCATATAAATTGAACCGATAGATAGATGGATGGATGGATGGATGGATGGATGGATGGATGGATGAATGAATGAATAAATGAATGAATGAATGAATGAATAAATAAATAAATAAATAAATAAATAAATAAAGACTACATGAGAAAGAAAAACTGATGAGTAAATATTTTGATGGTTATATAATAATAATAATAATAATAATAATAATAATAATAATAATAATAATTTAATTTGTATCCCGCCCTTCTCCCAGAAGGGACTCAGGGCGGTGAACAGCCAGAATTAAAATACATACAATACAAAAATTAAGATAAATTAAAAGATATTAAATCGATACGATAATAGAAGATAGTATACTTTTCAATAATGATTGATATTATCACATATATGTTTATGTATATATGATTGTCCAATCACATTTGGCCAATAAATTCTATTCTATTATAATGATGATGATGATGATGTTTATATATTAACACTTTGGACACCTAGAAAACACACTGTTCAACATGGAACATGTGATATAAAACAATAAAAAATATTTAACAAAAAAAACTTCTTGCTGATCAAATGGAAACACTACTTGGGCAAGAGAAATCCATCAACTCTCAACTGAAGCCCTCAAAGTGCTTTTTCAAGAGGCTACTGGACTTCCTTGGTTTTTCCTTTCACTTCTCATCCAAGAAGCTTCTTCGATTCTGACTGAATGGTGGAGAATGGAAGAATTTATATTATATTAGACCAGATGACTGCAAGGTATATACATCCTTCCATCCTCCACCAATCAGTCAGAACTGAAAAAGATTCTTGGATGAGAAGTGAAACGTCTTCAAGGAAAAACAAAGGAAGCCCGGTTGCCTCTTGAAAAAGCACCTTTGGGACAATCATGACTAGAGAATCTCTATAGGCTTTCAATTGTAGCGTTATATGAGTCAATAGCAGAAATAAATTGGGCTACCCATTAAAAAATGCAGGATTACAATCGGAATGGGGGACATGGCAAAGCAACGCACGTTATGTTAGCATGGAAGCAGATCCGAATCCAGAAACAATAGAAGCTAAACATTATAGCCCCAAACAACAGTTGTTGTAAACAAATGCCAACTTGCATTGTTTTGTCATGGCCTCATCCAATTTGTAATTCTCCAGCTTGTGGTCCTTGCCGGACTCTATTTCCTGTCCCTGACTGCTATAGCTTCATTTATCTGGATTGGCCACCCATGACCTCTTGGGGAAATAGAGGCAACCTCAAGCATCATTCCCTCCGGCAGGAGGGCAGGAGAACAAAGTGGACTGGAGATAAAATCATTCTTTTAATCCTAGAACCATTTCCCCCCAACTCAGCCCAACTCCTTCCCACTGCCGTTTATCCACCCAGATCACAAACATTTGGGTAATGATGTGATGCCTCCTCAAAGTCATTGAGGTTGGCATTGTTTAGGATCCTGTCCCATTAGGCATTCTTCTTTCTTCGTGTATGGAATTGAATGCCAGATTTGGGAGATTTAACCTATCCAATCAAGCTGGAGAAAAATGTCCCAAAATGTGCTTTTTCAAAAGGCAATTGGACTTCCTTTGTTTTTCCTTGAAGATGTTTCACTTCTAATCCAAGAACTTTCTTCTGTTCTGACTGAATGGTGGAGGATGAAAGGATTTATATTCCTTGCGGTCATCTGGTCTAAAATCAGTGGTGGGATTCAGCCAGTTTGCACCACTTCGGGAGAACCGGTTGTTAACTTTCTGAGCATTTGGTGAATTGGTTGTTGGAAGAAATCATCAGGGCAGAGAACCGGTTGTTAAATTATTTGAATCCCACCACTGTCTAAAATAATATAAATCCTTCCATTCTCCACCATTCAGTCAGAGTTGACGAAAGTACTCGAATGAGAAGCAAAACCCCTTCAAGGTAAAACAAAGAAACTCCAGTTGCCTTTTGAACAAGCGCTTTTGGGACAACCATGACCTGGTTGACAGAGGATCTCTATAGACCAGAGGTCAGCAACCTGGGGCTCTGGAGCCGCATGTGGCTCTTTCACCCCTCTGCTATGGCTCCCTATCACTCAAAATATGCATCACAACCGCCAATGTGCGACACCCGCTGGCACACGATTTATTAAGCTTTTCAACCCCCAGTAGGCCAACCATGGGTAAATCCAAGAAAAGTTTCAGAAGAAAACAGTTTAATTCAACTACATATGCTAGTTTTGTGGCCGCTCAAGAAATAATAGTCAGGCACAGGGAAGGGTTTTGTGGCTCCTGGTGTTTTCTTTTCTGTGGGAAATGGGTCCAAATGGCTCTTTGAGTGTTTAAGGTTATAGACCCCTGCCATAGACACTGGGGAAAATGGGTTGGAATATGCATAAGAGACAGAACAACAGAGAGCAAAAGCAGATCTACACTCTCTGAGTATAGATAGATACTTGGGTTCCACCCTGCGACCTCTAAACAAGTTTTAAGGTCAGTTTTGGGGAATTCAGGTGTTATTGGCCTCAATATTTGATGGAGTTCTTTCCACCTGGATTTCTTTCTCCATGGCCTAATGCAGTGATGGCGAACCTTTTCAGGACCGAGTGCCCAAAGCAAAATGTGCGTATATGTGCAGGCACTGGAGCACCAGAAATCCCAAGACCAACTGGCTGACATGTGCATGCCTGTTTTTTCACCATTTTCAGGCCATTTTCTGGGCCGTTTTTGGATCGTTTTCCAGGCCGTTTTCAGGCTGGTTTTCGGGCTGTTTTGGGACCATTTTCCAGGCCATTTTCCAGGCTGGTTTTCGGGCTGTTTTGGGGCTATTTTCTGGGCCATTTTCAGGCTGTTTTTCCAGCTGTTTTGGGGTCATTTCCCAGGCCATTTTCAGGCTGGTTTTCAGGCTGTTTTTGGGCCATTTTTGGGCCATTTTCCAGGCCATTTTCAGGATGGTTTTCGGGCTGTTTTGGGGCCATTTTCTGGACCATTTTCAGGCTGTTTTTCCAGCTGTTTTGGGGTCATTTTCCAGGCCATTTTCAGGCTGTTTTTCAGGCTGTTTTGGGGCCATTTTCCAGGCTGGTTTTTGGGCTGTTTTGGGGCCACTTTCTGGGCCATTTTCAGGCTGGTTTTGGGGCTGTTTTGGGGCCATTTTCTGGGCCATTTTCAGGTTGTTTTTCCAGCTGTTTTGGGGTCATTTTTCAGCCCAAAATGTGGCCTGAAAACAGCCCAGAAAAGGCCCGGAAAGGGCCTGAAAAACAGTCTGGTTTTTGGTCATTTTCAGGCTGTTTTCTGAACTGCCCACGACGACCAGCTAGCCAGCTCGCACATGCGTGCCATAAACCAGAAGAGCAGGTGGCAACGGCATGCATGCCCACAGAGAGGGATCTGCGTGCCACCTCTGGCATGCATGCCATTGATTCGCCATCACAGGCCTAATGCATCTTAAAAACTTGTTCTTCCTGATTCTGAACTCATGATAGAAACCCTTTTGGTGATGGGTATTCCGTATTTATGAAACATCCTCCCTAGGAAATTCTTAAGTCTCCAATGCTGCTTTCTGTCCATTTGTGTTCTCCAAATATACTTTACCACACTGAGTGGCCATACACCAGTAGTGGGTTTCACTTACCTCCACTACCGGCTTGGAATTGCAAGTGTGTGTGCGCACGGTGCTTCTGCGCATGCACAGAGTGTCCATGATGACATCTGGGCAGGTGGGCAGAGCCTCGTGCTGCTGCTGCTACCGGTTCGCCCAAACTGGGGAGAACCAGTAGAAACCCACCACTGCCATGCACGTGAGCTCCATCCAGTTTTTTTTTTAAAAAAATGATTTATATGCCGCTCTTCTCCGGAGACTCAGGGCGGCTTACAATGCACTAAGCAATAGCCTTCATACTTTTGTATATTTATACAAAGTCAGCTTATTGCCCCCACAATCTGGGTCCTCACTTCACCTACCTTAGAAAGGATGGAAGGCTGAGCCAACCTTGAGCCTGGTGAGATTCGAACCTGCAATAATTGCAGGCAGCTGGTATTAATAACAGGGTGCTTTAAACCCCTGTACTACCAAGGCTCTTCTTATTTCTTCTCAAGTTATTTGAGAGGAGATTAGTTGCTTTCATTAAAACAACATTCTTTCTATTTTCGAAGGGAAGATGGGAATAAGTATGCCAAGACTGCGCTGAAGCCTTATTCAAGAAAGATCGACAACAAAATTCACAAGGCTACAAGTTCTCAACTCTTCTTTCGTCAGTCAACGGATGACACCTCCGTGTAACTTGGGGAAAAAAAAAATCACAAAGTTCATATACCTCTGCAAGTTTATGTGTCTGCTTGTGCACATGTGGGAAAGGGGATGAGGCTAAACATTTCCAGATTCTGGAAATGAAATACCGTGCACCAGGGAGAAAAGAAAATGCAATAAGAATCCTTTGGAGATTCTCTTTCTCTCTCTCTCTTTCCCTCTCTTTCTCTTTCTCTCTCTTTCTCTCCTTCCCTCCCACCCACCCTCCCTCCCTCTCTCTCTGTCTCTCCCTCCCTCCCTCTCTCCCTCCCTCTCTCGCTCTGTCTCGCTCTCTCCCACCCTCCCTCCCTCCCTCTCTCGCTCTGTCTCGCTCTCCCCCCCCCTCCCTCCCTCCCTCTCTCACTCTGTCTCACTCTCTCCCATCCTCCCTTCCTCCCCCCTCCCTCTCTCTCTCTGTCTCTCTCTTTGTCTCTCTCTCTCATGCACACCTTGTGGCATTGTTGGGCAGCTGCTGTAGTCACACAACATGCTTTATCTATTTCTTAACCATTTGATGGCCCAGTTTTCCATTGTAAGAGTCTCACCACCATTTAAATGTTCCACTATGCCTTTGGAAGGATCTAATTCAGGAGTGAAATTCAGCAGGTTCTGACAGGTTCTGGAGAACCGGTAGCGGAAATTTTGAGTAGTTTGGAGAACCGGCAAATTCCACCTCTGGCTGGCCCCAGAGTGGGGTGGGAATGGAGATTTTGCAGTATCCTTCCCCTGCCATACCCACCAAGCCACACCACACCACGCCCACCAAACCACGCCCACAGAACCGGTAGTAAAAAAATTTGGATTTCATCACTGATCTAACTGAAATATTGTAGAGTAATAAAATTAGAAGCTGTCTTGTACATTGTACACCGGCCAGATAGCATACATTAACATTGACAGTAGAGATTCCGGTATGTGGATCTAAGATCTTCCAATTCCCCAAACTTAGAGTTCGCTTTTCTTTTGATTCACTTTAGAATGTGCTGGCCTAGTTTACGCCAAAGTTTCTTACTTCACAGTAGCAGGAAATGACAACACTGATTTTTAGTCTATATAATCCCGTCTAGAGAATAAACAACACAATTTGCCAATCCTAGAGGAAAAGATTAGAGAATTACTTAATGGCTCATGGATTGAACAAGAGAAGGCCCTTTGAACAAAAATAATATTGTTGATTACTAAATTACAAGACATACAAAGGCGTTCAAGAACCCAAGAGTTTTTACTTTTTTAACCTTAATTATATTCATGTCCATGCTTGGTGTTCTCTGAGCTTGCTTTTTTCTTGTTCTATTTTCTTCTCTCTGTTTATATACAAGTCACTTGCCCTGTCTGTGTCAGTGAGGATGGTTTTTGGTGGTTCCTTGAACAGAGATCAAACCCCACTCCCTTCTGGCACTGATGATGTTACCTAGTTGGGTAATGAAACGTCTGCAAGAAAAGAACCAAGCTTAGAGAGCATCAAGGATCCCACAGTTCAACTCTGAGTTACAAATATTTTCCTCTATTGGCCATCACATTGTTAAAATTCACATGTTCGGTCAGCATTCCAGGCAGGGGTGGCTGCTGGTGGTTTGCAGGGGTTCGGGAGGACCTCTAGCTAAGATTCTGTGCAGTTCGCAAAACCCCCAAATCCCACTCTTGGCTAGCTTTACCCACCCCACCCCGCCCTCCCAGGAGTCCCCACATGGCCCGTTTTGGTTGCAGGTAAGTGCAGGGCGTGCATGGCGGCTCGGGGAGGGCAAAAAACGAGCCTACCAGAAGTGGGTTTCAAATTTTTTTTACTACCAGTTCTGTGGGTGTGGCTTGGTGGGCATGGCATGGCATGGTTTGGTGGGCGTAGCTTGGTGGGCATGGCAGGGGAAGGTTACGGCAAAATCTCCATTTCCTCCTGATCAGCTGGGACTTGGAAGATAGAGAATAGATGTGGATGGGGCCAGTCAGAATTTTTACTACAAAACAACTCAAAATTTAGAAATAGAATAACAGAGTTGGAAGGGACCTTGGAGGTCTTCTAGTCCAACCCCCTGCTTAGGCAGGAAACCCTGCACCACTTCAGACAAATGGTTATCCAACATCTTCTTAAAAACTTCCAGTGTTGGAGCATTCACGACTTCTGCAGGCAAGTTGTTCCACTGATGAATTGTTCTAACTGTCAGGAAATTTCTCCTTAGTTCTAAGTTGCTTCTCTCCTTGATTAGTTTCCACCCATTGCTTCTTGTCCTGCTCTCAGGTGCTTTGGAGAATAGCTTGACTCCCTCTTCTTTGTGGCAGCCCCTGAGATATTGGAACACTGCTATCATGTCTCCCCTAGTCCTTCTTTTCATTAAACTAGACATAGCCGGTTCCTGCAACCGTTCTTCATACGTTTTAGCCTTCAGTCCCCTAATCATCTTTGTTGTTCTTCTCTACACTCTTTCTACAGTCTCCACATCTTTTTTACATTGTGGTGACCAAAACTGAATGCAATATTCAAAGTGTGGCCTTAACACTTCATGTGATCTTGATTCTATCCCTCTGTTTATGCAACCCAGAACTGTATTGGGTTTTTCGGCAGCTGCTCATATCTGTTGGCTCATATTTAAATGGTTGTCCTGTAGGGCTCCAAGATCCACCACCAGTTCTCTAGAACTGGTCAGAACCTGCTGAAACCCACCTCTGCTGGAAATGTTGGGCCTCCGGAGCCTGGGGAGGCCGTTTTTGCCCTCCTGGAGGCTCGAGGAAAGTGTCCGGAGCCAGGGGAGGGCAAAAACACCCCCCTGCCATGGTTCAGGAGTCCGACTAGGCCACACCCACCATGGCCACGCCCACCCAGCAACGGGGCAGAGAACCCCTTGCTAAAATTTTTAAAGCCCACTCCTGATTCCAGGAGATGTCCCCAAAGAGCTTAGAAACCTGCAGGAAAAGTGCCCACTTCTGAGTTGTATAAGGAACCAAGGCAATAGAAATGTCTCCCCAATACTGCTTGCACCCCCTTCGCACAAGGACAACTAAAGAAACCACTTCTCATTCTCCTCTGAAAAAGTTCATGTCACTGACAGAAGGGCAGAAGCTTGACATAATATAACTTTGGATCAACAAAGTAAGCAGGGATTGGTGCTAACCAAGTGAATGCTGATTTTTATTTAAGCTGAACATCTTTCGTTGTTTCTTCCTGGGGTGCTCACTGAAAAAATGTCCAGGTAGACCTGCTTATGCTGATAGTTGTCTTTGTGCTCCATTGGGAGCATTACCTGAGATGAATGATGTTCCTCACTGCAATAGGTCTATTTAATATCTGCTTTTTTCCTTCTACAATGGCTCCTTCTATCCCCCCCCCCCCATCTTTGGGTTTTCTCAACAATCCACAAAGAATTATCTTCCAAATCGGACATCTGATATCAGCCCTGAGCCTCATCTTGAGCCCAAATAAACAATTTCTTCTGGCTTAATGCTGCGAAAATTAGAAATAACTAATGTTCAGGGCTACTGCAGACCTATAAACCTATGCTCCTGTGGGGTTAGGAGTTTTAACTATTCCCAGCAAATACTGGGAAGCTGAAAGCTCTCTGAGTAAACCCAGAGAAGAGAGTTTTTGAAAGCTTGGACTTTTTTCTTAAAAGAAAAGATAGCAAAAGACAAATGGGGCATTTATTAATCCTCTTAAATGGGGCCAAATCAGACATGGACATGAATTCATGAGAGACTTGGGTGATTATTTCTCCTCTTGCTTACTTTGTTGGATTAACTGGTGAGAATATGATTTCCTTATCTGTCAGATATATACTTTTAGATCAGGGGTGAAATCCAGCAGGTTCTGACCGGTTCTGGAGAACCGGTAGCAGACATTTTGAGTAGTTCGGAGAACTGGCAAATACCACCTCTGGCTGGCCCCAGAGTGGGGTGGGAATGGAGATTTTGCAATATCCTTCCCCCAGGAGTGGGGAGGGAGTGGGGATTTTGCAGTATTCTTCCCTTGCCATGCCCATCAAGCCACGCCCACCAAGCCACACCCACAGAAACGATAGTAAAAAAAATTGGATTTCACCACTGTTTTAGCTGTATTGACATTTATCTGGTTCAACTGTTTTAAAAATTGTCATCTTTTATATCAGTCTCTGGCTCCCTGATAAGAAGAAAGAAGGAAAGAAAGAAAGAAAGAAAGAAAGAAAGAAAGAAAGAAAGGAAGGAAGGAAGGAAGGAAGGAAGGAAGGAAGGAAGGAAGGAAG
>WNWU01000047.1:4651047-4670944 GCA_012654045.1 Ptyas mucosa | reverse complement strand
AAGGAAGGAAGGAAGGAAGGAAGGAAGGAAGGAAGGAAGGAAGGAAGGAAGGGGAGAGAGCGAGAGAGAGACAGGCAGACAGACAGACAGACAGAGAGACAGGTAACAGATAACAGTAACAGAGTTGGAAGGGATTTTGGAGGTCTTCTAGTCCAATCCCCTGTCCAAGCAGGAGACCTTATCCCATTTCGGACAAATAGTTGTCCAACCTCTTCTAAAAAACTTCCATTGTTGGAGCACCCACAACTTCTGGAGGCAAGTTGTTCCACTGGTTAATTGTCCTGTCAGGACAGACAGAACAAGGAAGGGGAATCCACCAATCAGGGACTGGGATAAATACGGTGCAGACAGAACCTCATCAACGTCCAAGCAAGGAGGGAGATATTGAAAGGAATGACTTTTGTCCATTTCATTCCCAACAGGTTTGCCCATAAGAGGCACAAGAGCTGAAGGTTTCAGTGCAGAAAATCCCTTAGCTGGTACATAGTTTTTTTCCTCAACTGGACCATTATGAGATATTATGGAGAACAGACCCACAACCATCTGGAGATGGTGAGGCTATAAATTGGAAGGCTGAATTCGGTCAATGTGAATGATGCAATTTGCTTGTTTGCGACCTAGCAGAAGATGTGAACATCTCAATGGCCATTGGTACATTAGCTGAAGATGAAACAACTCAACTGTTCTCAACAAGCCCTGATTAAAACAAACCTTAACTTGAATTTTACTAGAAGAGTACTCAAATCTTCTGCTCGAAATAAAATTCCCTATCCCACCAGGCTTGAAATCTTAGGTCTGGATAACCTCAAACTACACCGTCTATGTTCCGACCTAGGCTTAGTTCGTAAGATTATTTACCAAAAAGTCCCACCTATAACTCAGTACTTTAATTTCAACTGTAATAACACAAAGGCGATCAGTAGATTCAAATTCAATGTAAATCGCTCTAATCTTGATTGTAGGAAATACGACTTCTGCAATAGAGTAGTAAGTGTCTGGAACACTCTACCTGATCTTGTTGTTAGTTTCTCTAACCCCCAGACCTTTTACCTTAAACTGTCTACCGTGGACCTTTCGTGTTTCTTAAGAGGTCCCTAAAGGGGCGTGCATCAGCGCAGCAGCGTGCCTGCCGTCCCTGTCCTACTGTCCCCATTTATATGCACTCATTCTATGTGTTTATGGCTATGTTTTGCCTATTTATATCCTTTTATTTGTGCCCATTTTTTTTTCATGTGTCCATGTCTTTGTCTATACTGTTACTTGTTTCCTTGCACGTTTTTTTTAAAAAATATTTTATTAGTTTTAAAAGTAAAACAATGGGCATTGCCCAACGTTTCTGGTTTCTAACATTTGCGTCAAATTCAAGTTAATATATGTTCCTTAATCTATATACAAATTGACATATCTCCTATTTTATTATATATCAAGTATACAGTATTTTACTTCCTAAACAGCAATACATATATTTAATATGTATAGCCTCCCACCGGCCAATATGCTCCCACAGAGAGGGACTCCTCAGGGTGCCGTCGGTCAAACAATGTTGACTGGCGACCCCCAGGGGGAGAGCCTTCTCTGTGGGGGCACCTGCCCTCTGGAATGAATTGTCCCCGGAGATACGGATGATCCCTGACCCCTACACACCTTTCACCGTGCCCTCAAGACACTATTGTTCCAACAAGCTGGGCTGGCTCAAACATGAATTTTAATGGTTGTTTTAGTTTTTTAATAAGATTGGGGCCAAATTATTTAATATGTTTTTTAAACTGTTTTTAAATTTTATGGATATGTGTGTTTTATTGTTGGCTGTACACCGCCCTGAGTCCTTCGGGAGAAGGGCGGTATAAAAATTTAAATAATAAAATAAATAAATAAACAATAAACCTATATTACATTCACAAATTCAATATATCTTGGCATATTGATATACATTGATATATACATTTCCAGACATTTGTTAGCCCTTGTTTTTGGCATTCTTCCTCTTATCTAACCAATTATAAAAAAATTTTCCAGACTTCATAGTATTTTGATTCACTCTTTTGTTTCCTTGTACTTGTTGACAAATAAATAAAATAAAATAAAATAAAAATTAGTGCAATATGTGAATCAGGTCATTGCAAGGCCTTTCACTAGGTTTTAGGATCATAATTTTTCAGTTCTTTAAGAGGACCGTGCGAGTCAGGAACATAAAGCGCCTTGAAAGTTATGGCTGTGTCCTTGATAAATCGTTCAAGGCTTCCCTAGCAATTCCGATTTGATTTTAATTGGTCTGGCTGCATATTATAAACATCTGGAGGCAGAGTCCAACGTTCATATCATTCTGTAGCACCAGAGCCATGGAGATGAGGGAGGGATGGGGGGGGGGAAGGAACTCTTTTTATAGCACTTTTTTTTTTATCCAAAGAATCCAGATGTAGCAGAATCCTTCCTGCTCAACAGCTGCCGTCTGATAGGTCTTGTGGCCAACAGCTTGGAGAGCTGAGCTGTGTGGCTTTGCTTCGTCTGTCTGGGAAACATCAAAGCTAATGCAAGAGAGCAAATCATGATTACATATGAAGCAGTAGCATCTTGAAAGAGGTTGGAAGGACTCGAGACTATAATGGATTCTTGCTTTGGCTGGTTGTTACTGATAAGTCCATATTGCAAAGGAGACCCATAGATAAGTGGCAGAGAACTCGCTTTTGGGGGAAGGATGCTGTAGGTTGAAACCCTAACATTGAATTTAAACAACAACAACAACAACAACAAATATCTGAAAACTTGCAGAGCTATTAGCACTCCCTTAGATTCACCAGATTGTCCTAAACGGATAATGTTTGGCCAGATGGTAAGTCAACTCCTTAAAATGTTTTGGAAACATTGCTTATTTAGAAAGCTAACATGAATAGAAGGAGCCATAGCTCGCTTCACACCTTCACCAAAAAGATTATCTGTATACAGGACACAGACTTGAGTCGGGGAAAAAAATTCAGACTTTCAATAATACCAGGGCTACATTAAACCGCAGAAAAGGAAATGTGGCAAGGAATCTTTTCAAAGAGTTAGGAAGATGGATTATGAGTGTGGAGTCATGAATCAAACGCCTTCAACCCAATGTCCCAGAAGATTGGGAGTTCTAGTTCTGTTTTAGGCATGAAAGCCCAACTCACCATCTCCTGGTGATTGGTCCAAACCCACCCAGCCAAGTTTCATGTCTGAGGCAGGACTAGAACTCACAGTCTCCTGGTGATTGGCCCAAAGTCACTCAGCAGGCTTTTATGTCTAAGGTGGCACCAGAACTCACAGTCTCCTGGTGATTGACCCAAAGTCATTCAGCAGGCTTTCATGCCTACGGCTGGACTAGAACTCACAGTCTCCTGATGATTGGCTCAAAGTCACTCAGCAGGCTTTCATGCCTATGGCAGGACTAGAACTCACAGTCTCCTGGTGATTGACTCAAAGTCACTCAGCAGGCTTTCATGCCTAAGAAAGGACTAGAACTCAGTCCCTTGGTGATCGGCCCAAAGTCATTCAGCTGGCTTTCATGCCAAAGGCAGGACTAGAACTCATCCTCTCCCAGTTTCTAGCCTTGTCTCTTCACCAGTAGACCAAACTGACTACTTCGCAAAACACACATAACATCATACATTAGACATAATTTTAAAACATATCTGTATTTACACTGAAAAGATCAATGGCTGCTAGAGGTTATTGAGTAAGCCAAGATCTGTTTTAATTTGGTGAGCTGGCTCAAATTTGTGATCCACTGGGAGGGATTGCTTCGTAATTGTGTGCACGCCTAGGTAAAAAACAGCCCCTCCTCCCAAAAAACACCTCTGAATCAACATGAAGGCACTCCATTGAAGTCGATGCCTCAAACTGATTGAATGATTCAGTTCAAAGGGAAGATTTGATCAAATAAAGTTCACTTGGTTGGGTTAACTCAACATGTCAAAAGAAAACAGATCACATTGTTAGCACAATGTGTAAATTGCTTAATCCTTCTAATAGAAAAGTAACACTTGTTTGCTGTTTTAGATCTGGCTCAGCTATGTCTCATGAGGCAGCTTCGTGCAGCAGGACAAGCCCTAATATGTTTATTTTGGGCTTAGCCTACTTGAAGAACCCCAGTTTGTTGTGGTTTATTCAGAAAAGTATGGCTTAAGGTAAAGGTAAACGTTCTCCTCGCATATATGTGCTAGTCGTTCCCCACTCTAGGGGGTGGTGCTCATCTCCGTTTCAAAGCCGAAGAGCCAGCGCTGTCCGAAGACGTCTCCGTGGTCATGTGGCCAGCATGACTCAATGCCAAAGGTGCACGGAACGCTGTTACCTTCCCACCAAACATGGTCCCTATTTTTCTACTTGCATTTTTCTTTTCGAACTGCTAGGTTGGCAGAAGCTGGGAGAAGTAATGGGAACTCACCCCGTTACACGGCATTAGGGATTTGAACTGCTGAACTGCCAACCTTTTGATTGACAAACTCAGTGTCTTAGCCACTGAGCCACTGTGTCCCTAGCAAGTCTGGCTTAAACATGCACAATATGTTGACAATCGTAAGGAAGAATGATGAAGCGTCTCCCTATATTTTAGGTAGCTTATCAAACTCAACTGGCTTCATCAAGTGAATGCAGTACTAACAAGACTTTTTCTATTCTGGTCTTCTAGCTTTATGGTTATAAAGGTGATACAATATACTAAAAAATAACCAAAACTGTCTTTTTCCTACAAGCATTTTTTTAATCATTAAAAAGAACACATGCTAGAAGCTATGTTCTACTTTTTAAGTGATTCTTCACTCTGGGGGGTCCTTGGTTCTCTCTGAGCTTGGTTATCTTCTTGCAGACATTTCATTACCAAACTGGGTAACATCATCAGTGGGAGGAGGAGGAGGATGGGGTCCTCAGTGCTCTCTGAGCTTGGTTGTTTTCTTGCAGCTGTTTCATTACCCAAACTAGGTAACATCATCATCCCTAGCACTGATGATATTACCTAGCTTGGTAATGAAACTTCTGCAATTTAGCACCCAAGGCCCCTCATTTCAAGCCTGAGCTACCAATATTCTCCTTCATTGGCATTCCTCACTCTTTATGCATAAAACTACACCGACTAATAAAATGTGCATTGCACTTGTATATAAAGAAAATTACTCTAGCAGAAAACACATTTTCCATTGTCCAAAATTACATATCAAGGTTCCCTTTATTTCATGAAGAAATCATTTTAATGTATAAATCCAGAAAACACAAATTCATTTTTGCCATTTTCAACAACAACAACAACAACAACAAATCCATAAAAGGACACATCCCAAATGTCTTATTTGTCAATAGGCCAAATCCACCAATCAAAAGGCAAGGTGCGCAAAATGTACTGAGGCTACCTTACCACAGAAACCACACAATACTAAAGTTTGATTTGGATAATTGGCTGTGTGAAATCAGCCACACTTGACCGGATAAAACACAAGAGTTTTGCGTCGCATAGAGCAATGATTTAATTAATTATGGTTAATTGAACAGACCACAGTGGGTTGTTAACCCAATATCCTAATTGATAAATCATGCTTCACACAACACACAAATAAATCCAGAGCCACGGTGGCGCAGGGATTAGAATGCAAGTACTACAGGCTACTTCTGCTGACTGCCTGCAATTTGGCAGTTCGAATCTCACCAGGCTCAAGGTTGACTCAGCCTTCCATCCTTCCAAAGTGGGTAAAAAACCCAGATTGTTGGGGACAATAGGTTGACTCTGTAAACCACTTAGAGAGGGCTGTAAAAGCACTGTGAAGCCGTATATAAGTCTAAGTGCTATTGCTATTCAAATGCACCTGATCCTGGTTGAGTAAACTAAGTGAACCAGAGCTTGGAATGAAAAAAAAAATAAGCCTGAGATTTTTTTTTATTATTATTAGAATTTAATACTTAAACATTTCATCCAAGTCACTAGATCACACAACACACTAAATCCTGGTTTATTTTTTTACTCATTATGCTATTAAATGATAGCTCTCTATTTACAACAGACTGAACTATTAAATTGGATGCACAGCCACAATTGCTGGAAACGCACAAGTCAGAGCAAGTTGTTACGATTTAATCACGTGCAAAGCCAATAACTCTGTTTTTTTTTTTCCCTGCTGTCAGGAGTGGAAATTAGAAACTGCATGGATCTACTGGAAATAATTCAGAAAGCTAGTGATGGATCTTAGTTTATGTCTTCCCTGTATGGAGAAGCTCCCTCTCCCAAATCATTAAATCTAGTCATGTAAACACATTTCTTTGAACTATGGTGCTGGAGAAGACTCCTGTGAGTCCCTTGAACTGCAAGGCGATCAAACCGGTCAGTCCTAGAGGAGATCAACCCTGACTGCTCTTTAGAAGGCCAGATCCTGAAGATGAAACTCAAATGCTTTGGCCACCTAATGAGAAGGAAGGACTCCCTGGAGAAGAGCCTAATGCTGGGAAAGATTGAGGGCAAAAGAAGAACGGGACGACAGAGAACGAGGTGGCTGGATGGAGTCACTGAAGCAGTAGGCGTGAGCTTCAATGGACTCCAGAGGATGGAAGAGGACAGGAAGGCCAGGAGGAACATTGTCCAGGGGGTCGCGATGGGTCAGACACAAATTCGCAACTAACAACAACAAATACATTTGCTTTGTTTCATTCAGTTCAATGGGATTATTATTTTTTTTTAAAGACTAAACAAAACTTCAAATTGCTGGCTTGGCTTTTGGACAGCCCTGCAAAGCCTGAGAAATCTCTTAACTGAAATTATTTTGACAAAACCCTGCAATTCAGGCCTGGATTCAGACTCCCAATATCTTTTTTTTTTTTCCCTCGCTGTCAACAAAGGCAACCAACGATTATGAAAAAAAACTGCTGAAGCTTGCATTTGGCTTTTTCATTCGCCACAAGGGTGAAAAATGAGCTACTTAGAGAAATAGGCATTTGCAAAGGTATCGCTTTCTCACCCAATTTTCAATTCATCAGACTATTTGCCGAGTTTCCTCAAGAAAGGTTTTCAGAAACACTGCCACCTCGTGGCCCTTGAGGAACACATTGAGGAGAATCGCAGCATTAATCTGTTGATCTTGGGAAAATGAAAAATTGCATTTTTTGTGATGGCACCGTGAAAAGCTCTGGCAACAAACCATAAAAAAAGAAATATGTGGATGAATAGAAGAGAAGCCAGATGATAGACAAAATGGCATCTTCGACGCAGTCCTATTGTTTGGAGTTCTCCTATTCAGGACTCTAGTGATCCTGGGTTCAAAATGTGAGCAAGTTGGATTGGGTTAGATATAGAGAACAAGCTTTGGAAATCCAACGGTCCAGATTACCAGTTGCTCTCTTTTCCAATCATTTTAATGAATCTGCATGAAAGGTGACACATTTCACTGCATCGTATTCAATGCACTGAATCACGTTTTGTATCCTTCATTAGTAGAGATAAAAGTTAGTCATTAAATTTATAAAGTATATAGCAATAGCAATAGCACTTATATATCGCTTCTCTGTGTTTTTACAGCCCTCTCTAAGCTGTTTTATAGAGTTAGCCTTTTGCCCCCAACAATTTGGGTCCTCATTTTACCGACCTTGGAAGGATGGAAGGCTGAGTCAACCTTGAGCCTGGTGAGATTTGAACTGCCAAATTGCAGGCAGCTGGCAGTCAGCAGAAGTAGCCTGCAGTACTGCACTGTAACCACTGCACCACCATGGCTCCTATGTCAGTTAAAGTTTAGCTGCTGTCTGGGCTAGTCTCTGAAGTTTTCTTCACAATATTTCAGGAATAGTTTGCCATTGTCTCCATCCTAGGGCCGAGAGAGAGGTAATGGTCCAAAGTCACCCAGTTAGCTTTGTGCCTAAGGCAAGACTAGAACTCACAGTCTCCCACATTCTTGCTTGATGTCTTAAATCACTACACCAGACTGAGTCTCCACCTTTTCAATTAAAAGAAGAATTTGAAATATTGTGAATTTTGGAAGTACAGTGTTTGCTCTCCTACTCATTAAATGCAAAGTCATAGTCCATTACACAGCAATTACACAGTCAAGGATAAAGGCTCTGTTTCATGTACCCACAAACCTAGCTTCACCAGTGACGGACTTTATAATAAGACATTTGATGACAACCTTAAGTTGCGAGGAGTGCAGGTATCAATAAAGCCAACGGATTGCATCACACTCACGTTCTTTCAAGATGACAATCTTGAAATCAAGACTGAAATCAGTCTTCAAATCAAGACCTAAAATGGACACCTAACATCAAAAACGTCATCAAAAAAGCACAACAAAGAATGTTCTTTCTGCGCCAACTCAGGAAGCTCAAACTGCCCAGGGAGCTGCTGATACAGTTCTACAGAGGAATTATTGAGTCTGTCATCTGCACCTCTATAACTGTCTGGTTGGGTTCTGCAACCCAACAAGACAGACATAGACTTCAGAGGATAATTAGAACTGCGGAAAAAACAATGGCTACCAACCTGCCTTCCATTGAGAACCTATATACTGCATGAGTCAAAAAGAGGGCTGTGAAAATATCTACAGACCCCTCACATCCTGGACATAAATTGTTTCAACTCCTACCCTCAAAACGACGCTATAGAGCACTGCACACCAGAACAACTAGACACCAGAACAGTTTTCTCCTAAATGCGATCACTCTGCTAAACAAATAATTCCCTCAACACTGTCAAACTATTCACTAAGTCTGCATTATTATTACTATTAATCTTCTCATCGTTCCTATCACCCATCTCCTCCTGCTTATGACTGCATGACTGTAACTTTGTTGCTTGTATCCTTACAATTTATATTGATCGTGTTTCCTAGTATGATTCGATTGCTTATTTGTACCCTATGACTATCATTAAGTGTTGTACCTTATGATTCTTGACGAAGGTATCTTTTATTTTTATGTACACTGAGAGCTTATGCACCAAGACAAATTCCTTGTGTGTCCACACTTGGCCAATAAAGAATTCTATTCTATTCATCTTCCCTCAAAGCCAACCAACTGATCTGAGCATGGTTGAGCCAGTCCCTGGCATTCGTTTTCTTTCGTGGTTATGGCAGCTCCATGTAATGCATGGCATTTCATGTACAAAGAACAGCCTCCTGAGCACCAATGGGGAGAGCTTGGCCATTCATCAGAGACAGCCCTCTTTCTCCAAAAACACTGTCTGGTTGCCGTATTGCCTGTTTCTCATCTGCCAGCTGGAGTTCATCCAAGATCCTATCTCCTTCAGACGCTAAGTAAGGAAAATGATTTAGGTGGAAGGAAAATGTAAAGGGAGTTGGGTATCCACACGCTCTGCTCGCTGACAGTGACTGACTCCATCTGCCCAAGTTCACAACTCCGGCGTCTGTTCTAGAGGGCTTCCCAGATGTGTGGATATAATAAGTAAGGTTGTGTTTGACCTGCACTCGCTGGGAAAGTTATTCCACAGTTAATGATGAGTAAGCATAGCAAACAATCTGAGGCAAACTACTGTGAACAGCTTGAGGATGAAGGAAAGTTACTCTTCTCATGCCTAAAAGATATCCCTCTGACGCCATTTCCTGCCACAGAATTTAGAAGTTATATTGAATTATTTTTTTTAAAAAAAGTAATGTATATATCGATCAATTATATTTATATAGCTACCCATCTCACAAAACACGACTCCAGGTAACTTAACAAAGCATTGATATATAATTAAAAGGCTAGGAGAGAGGTCTAGTGATTAAGGCATCAGTTGAAAACCAGGAGATGGTGAGTTCTAGTGCTTCCTAAGGCATGAAAATTGACTGAATGACTTTGGACCAATCACTAAAGAGATAGTGAGTTCTAGTCCAGTCTAGACATGAAAGCTGGCTGGGTGATCTTGTCCAGTCACTCTTTCATGCCTAAGGCGGATCTAGAATACACAGGCTCCTGGTATTCACCCAGCTAGCTTTAAGGCCTAAGATGAAACTAGAACTCACTGTCCCCTGGTTTCTAGCCTGGTGCCTAGACAAAAACACTGGACAAAAACTGACTCTCTGTGGATTAATCTACATGGATTAATGTGGAATTTATTTCTAGGTAAAGCGATCCAGGCAAGTTCCATAGCTCTTCTCTAGTCTTATTGAGTAAATAAATGGCCAACATTGTTTATAAATTGTGTTTTAGTCACGCACGAGTGCACAACTGTCCATATGACAAGGTATTAAGTTAAAACTGCAAGGCAACTGATCCACAGACACTTATTATTATTTTTATTATTTAAATTTTTATACCGCCCTTCTCCTGAGGGACTCAGGGCGGTGCACAGCCAACAATAAAACACACATATACATAAAATTTAAAAACAGTTTAAAACATATAAAATAATTTGGCCCTTATATTAAAAAACAAAAACACCCATTAAAATTTGTTATTTAAGCCAGCCCAGCCTGTTGAAACAGTAAAGTCTTAAGGGCACGGCGAAAGTTATGTAGGTCAGGGATCATATGTATCTCCGGGGGCAATTCATTCCATAGGGCAGGTGCCCCCACAGAGAAGGCTCTCCCCCTGGGGGTCACCAGTTGACATTGTTTGAGCGATGGCACCCTGAGGAGTCCCTCTCTGTGGGAGCATATTGGCCGGTGGGAGGCTATCGGTAGCAGAAGGCGATCTTATAAGTACCCAGGTCCTAAGCTGTGGAGCACTTTAAAGATGGTAACCAACACCGTGAAACACACCCGGAAGACCACCGGGAGCCAGTGCAGCTCGCGCGGGAGAGGTGTTACATGGGAGCGCCGTGTCGCTCCCATAATCACCCGCACGGCCGCATTCTTGACCAGTTGGAGCACAGAGTCCCCACATGGACACTGAAAGCACTTAAAAACCACAAGCGCTGCTCCACAATATACCCACAAGCACACAATTGTACGGTGGGGTTGCCACGCAGTGAGAAATGTTTGGCTGATAGAAAGAACGAAAAGCCAGAGTGGATAAAGCAGGATCCTCTCTTTGGGGTTATACCTTTTCACGGATAGATCAGAAAATCCTAAACCCTGCGAACAAATTTTGCTGCAGGTTTCCTGTCTGTAATCCGTATTAATTAAACTGTCTTTGTGACGGCTTCCCGTCCCACTCCCCACACCTTTTCAAGATACCTGAAAAAAGAGTTGCAGGGGTGAACGGTTTCCTCCAGGGGGCGCAGTTGTGCTTCCTTAGATGCATGTGCTCCAAATCAAGCAGCATTGGAAACCAACGGACAGCTAAATGCAACCTCAATAGGTTCCTCTTGCCAGTAAAATGAAAGTCTTTCAAAAAACAAGCTTCTCTAAAGGAGATTTTGTTCCTAGGAAGTTCTTGTTTGCCACAGTTTTAAAAAACCCAAACAAAACCAAACAGAAAAGACAAAGAAAACCCACCATCTTCCCAGGTGCACTTGGGAAAAGTACAAAGTAGAGCAACTCAGATGTTCAAACACCTGGAGACTAAACCATATGAAGAACAGCTGCAGGATTTGGGTTTGGTAGTCTAGAGAAAAGAAGGTCTAGGAGGGACACGAGAGCAGTCCTCCAGTATTTGAGGAGCTGCCACAAAGAGGAAGGAGGCCCTCAGAAGTTGTGGGAGCTTCATCACTGGAAGCTTTGAAGAAGAGACTGGACTGCCATCTGTCAGAAATGGTGTAGGATTTCCTGCTTGAGCTAGATGACCTACAAGGTCCCTTCCAACTCTGTTAATCTGAGTCAATTTATTTTCCAAAGCACCTGAAGGCAGAACAAAAAGCAATGGATGGAAACTAACCAAGGAGAGAAGCAACCTGGAATTAAGGAGGTTATGACTTAGGCCGGGGTATCTGCAGGATCATCTCCTGCCATCCTCCCACCGTCCGGTGCGCGCTCACAGAGTGGGCCTCCTCAGGGTGCCATCAGCCAGACAATGTCGGTTGGCGGCATCCAGGGGGAGAGCGTTCTCTGTGGGAGCGCCGACCCTCTGGAATGGGCTGCCCACCAGCCTCAGGACAGCCCCTGACCTCCTCTCCTTCCGCCGTGGATTGAAGATGTGGCTTTTTCACCAAATGGGCTGAATCCGTAGGGGTGATTTTAAATAATTTTAATTAATTTTAAATTGATTTTAATGTTTATGTAATTTTTTGTTCATTCTTGTAAGCCGCCCTGAGTCCTTCGGGAGAAGGGCGGCATATAAATTACATAAATAAATAAATAAAACAAATAAAGGAGAAACTTCCTAACAGTGAGGACAATTAACCAGTAGAACAGAAGTTGCCTTCAGATGTTGTGGGTGCTTCATCACTGGAGGCTTTTAAGAAGAGACTGGACAGTCACTTGTTTGAAATGGTGTAGGATAAGGTGACCAGATTTTAACATTGGTAAAGCGGGACACCATTGGCCGGGGCGCGGGGAGGTTCTTGATTAAAAATTTGGTCTATATACAGCCCCAGGATATCCACCCCTTGCCAGCCAGGAGCACTGCCACCAGTCACTCCCCGATGCCCGGCTGCCTGCTTGCCTCATCACCGCCACCGCCACTGTGAGGAACGGCCTGCAGCTGCGCTGCCTGGAATCCACGTGGACTGGCGCAGGGGGAGGACAGATATGGCTGCCTGGACGCTGCTCGGAGCGCGAGGGTGGCAGGAGGAGGAGCCGCTGCTACCTCGTAGCCAGCGCGACCAGCCCGCTGCTGCAGCCTGCCACAATCCTCCCTCCCCTGCCAGCTGCTCCTGCCACCACTGGGGAAGGGAAGCGCAAGAACCGGCTCCGCTGAGTACAAGGGGGTGGGGGAAGCTTCCCTTCTCCCCAGCCCACAGGCTGCCCAGGGGTAGAGAACTGGCTCCGCTGAGTAAAAAGTGGAGGGGTGGGGGAAGGATCGGGACTTCCCTTCTCTTGTATTCAGCAGAGCCGGTTCTTTGTTAGCTTAACATAGTTAAAGCTAGTTAGCTTTAACTTAATTTAGCAAAGGTTTTGTATGCCCTAGTTTGCAGTACAATATTACCGGAGAAGAAGCTTTGCAAGATTAGGTTAACAACTCTTAATGCCTTTTTGGCAATGCTGTTACAGTGAGCTCTGGCACTTAGATCATTTCTCCCATAACTTCTGATGGCCACTCAGCAGTTGAGGGGAAGGTGAAGGAAACTGAAAAGGGAGGAGTGATGGGGGTGGGGGGGGAGGGAGAAGAAAGAGAGAGAAGGCATAGCTGAAATTAAAACAAATAATTGCAGATGACTGTTATTGCAGCTTGGCTGGACAACTGTTCAGAGCTGCATCCGCTAGAGAGGAGGACTGGCAGCAAACTGTGTGGCCTCCATACAACAATTAATGGCACCTAAATTGCTCTTTTCCTTTGTCTTTTATTTAGCAACCGGGCTCTGCCCAGGAAACCTTGGCTTCCAGTCTTGGAGTGTTTTGACTTTCAGATTGTAAACTCAGTGATTTCTTGGACAAACACAATCCCATTTGCGTTCCCCCCTCCCTCTTCTGGGAGTACAATGGATGTTTTGAATGTGAGTGAGAGTCCAAGACTATGTGAAAAATGTCCCTTGAGGACTTCCTCTTAAAGGAGATTCACCCGAAGCTCAGTGCACGTTAACAAGGGATATAAGAACTCCTTCAAATTATACTTCCTTCCTTTGGTGTTCGTGGACTTGTCTAGGTATCTGGGGGAGATTCTGTCATCCAGCTCATGGTTGTCCCAAAGGTGCTTTTTTTTTCAAGAGGCAACTGGACTTTCTGGTTTCTCTTTGAAGACCTTTCGCTTCTCATCCAAGAAGCTTCTTCAATTCTGACTGGATGGTGAGGAGTGGAAGGATTTATATTCCTTGCAGACAGCTGATCATTTGCATTTTTTTTAAGCAGGTCATTGAGGCCACTTGGAGGTTTATCTGTGTCCTCAGGGTCACCTGAGTGGTGCCAATAGGTGTGGAGCCTTCTTGGAACTGTTGAAAGGACTGTGTTGTAGAATGGAGATAGATTATGTCATAATCAATTCAAGGTTTTGGTCACCACCTTTAGAGTGCTCCATGGCTTAGGACCGGGGTATCTACGAGACTGCCTTCTGCCACCAGTAGCCTCTCACCGACCAGTATGCTCCCACAGAGAGGGTCTTCTCAGGGTGCCGTCGGTCAATGTCGACTGGCGGCCCCCAGGGGGAGAACCTTCTCTGTGGGGGCACCTACCATCTGGAACGAGCTCCCCCCGGAGATATGGAGGATCCCAGATTTGCGCACTTTCCGCCGTGCCCTCAAAACATTTTTATTCCAGCAGGCTGGTCTGGCCTAACCTCCCTTTTAAATTGTTTTATATTTGTTTTATAAATTGGGGTGTCTTAAATTTGTTTGTGGGCCAAAATATTTAATATATATTTAAAATACATTAAATACAAATATTTAATGTATTTTTAAATGACTTTTAACGTTTGTACTATGTGTGTTTTATCTCTTGGCTGTTCACTGCCCTGAGTCCTTCGGGAATAGAGCGGTATATAAATAAAATAAAATAAAATAAAATAAAATAAAATAAAATAAAAATCCCTCCTCCTCTGTTGAGAGAGGGCTGTTCAATTTTGACATTGATGGCTTCTTTGACCTCTCTTTCAAACCAATGGTCCTCTCTATCCAAAATGTGGACTTTTACTATCTTCAGAAGAGTGGCCTTTGTCTTTTAAATGCAGATGGACTGCTGAATTGTGTCCTGTTTTTCTTTTCTCTCTAGAACAATGCAAATGACCAGCTGTCTTCAAGGAGTATAAATCCTTCCATTCCCCACCATCCAGTCAGAGCTGAAGAAGCTTCTTGGATGAGAAGTGAAATGTCTTCAAAGAGAAACCAGAAAGTCCAGTTGCCTCTTGGGGGAAAAAAAAACAAACACCTTTGGGACTTGTCTATGTAATTTTGTTGGTGGAAATCAAGAACTTCTTTTCAGTCCAGCTCGCAGTTCTAGAGTCCCCTGGAGACATCTTAAGCACAAAATGCCCCAAACTTTGTAGTCAAGGCTAGGAAGACCTAGCCTTGTTAGATCACCCTCAAATTCATGTTCAAAAGTCTACATTCACAAGGGGTCTTCTTATATGACCTATGTGTTGCAAGTGTGATGATGAGATCTCTAATTCAGCATGGTATTAGTTTGGAAAAGGTTGACACGGGTTTGATACCTAGGGATATGTCAAGCAAATGCAATTCTTTGTGACTTTTTATAAGAAACAGTCCTTGCTTTTTGATCCTGAGTTATTCAATCATGAAAGCTACAACTTACTCAGTCTTGATAAGGTAAAGGTAAAGGTTCCCCTCGCACATATGTGCTAGTCGTTCCCAACTCTAGGGGGCGGTGTTCATCTCCGTTTCAAAGCCGAAGAGCCAGCACTGTCCGAAGACGTCTCCGTGGTCATGTGGCCAGCATGACTAAACGCCAAAGGCACACAGAACGCTGTTACCTTCCCACCAAAGGTGGTCCCTATTTTTCTACTTGCATTTTTTATGTGCTTTCGAACTGCTAGGTTGGCAGAAGCTGGGACAAGTAACGGGAGCTCACCCCATTACGATGCACTAGGGACTCAAACCGCTGAACTGCCGACCTTTCAATCGACAAGCTCAGCATCTTAGCCACTGAGCCACCACATCCCTTGATAGCTTGTCTTGATAGTTAAGCCATAATTGGTTGGCTTCTTTTACAATAGAAAGTCTTAAATTATGATTTACAAATTACAGGCTGGGTTCACACAATCTGTTAAGCAAAAACCAAACAGGCCACCTACAGAGTAGTATGAAATGTGAAAGTCACACTGAGTCTTTGCAGGCCAGATAAGATGGCTTGGATGCATACACTGAACTAAGCTTTTGGCTGTAATCACAGGAACTGTTAAGCCATGGAGCAATCTGGGTTTTTGTTTTGTTTTGGCTTAGCAGGATACATGAACCCTAACCTTTACACTGTAATTTGTAAACCATGATTTATGGCTTTGCGTCATGTAATATGAAGCCGGTCAGAGATGATTGGCAAGTGGGTGGCAACATAAATGGAATGGGTGGATGGGTAAATTCTAAGTTAGTCAACTAATCTGTTTAAATAAACCATGGTTTAATGGACATGATGTGATTTTGTTTGGTTGGTCGGACTTTTCAATCAGCCAGAATAGTCAAATGTGAATGGGTAGATAGATAGATAGATAGATAGATAGATAGATAGATAGATAGATCACACAAATGGTTTTTAACCCATGCTAGTTCACAGACTTTGATTCCTTTCCAAGTATGTCCCACTTCAAGCCTTCTACTTCCTAAACTTTGCTGAATCTCACACAATAGCTGTATGCCCATCCCATCCTAATAAATCAGACAAATGGCATAATACGATGACGTGCTTCACACAATCGCTAGGAAATGATTGTGTTTCCAACAAGTGTTTAAACCATAAGTGTCTTCAGAGTCACTTATGTATGAGTGAGCAAGTCACTGATATTCTGTGCGTGGTGGTGGAGTAAACGATCATGATTCAAACCCTGTGATTATTCCAGGACGCAAATATGAAAAATGGGGCATTTGTGTTGTGACACTGTGACATGCGTGTCATTATATTTTTTTCCCCGCCATTGTGGTTTCTGCCAAACTGCCTCTGAACAGAAGCACAAACTACTCAATCCTATTTTAACTTAGTTTATGGTGTAAACCCACAGGTACATTTAATAGAAAAAAACACACATTATAAACCTGAGTTGGTGAGATGGATAACAAAAAGGCAGAGCCTTCTCGAACCACTTGTCCTCCTGTTACAGGAGGAGGAGGGTAAGTCACAAGTTGTTTGAGGATAGCATGAACAGATAAGGTCTCCCTTTCAGCTGGATAAACTTGATGGGCCTCCGGAAGAGAAAGCTTCCGGTGTAATGTGCTTGAAGGAGAAACCAGCCAAAAGGCTGTGGGGTGGAGAGGAGCTGGTGATTAAGGAGCTAGATAGAGGGAGAAAAAAAAGGTAAGAACTCTTAGATAACATCCCTGGGTCCCGAAGGCCTGACTTTCATTGATAAAAACCTTCATGAGGTAGAACACGAAGCACAGCATCCTGCTTCCTCACAATGTCGTGACTTGGAGATATTAATGCTTCTATCTTTGGAATGGCCAGACTGCTGAAAAACATATCAGGGAGAGAAAGAATGGGGAAGGTGGGGGGGGGGATGTTAAAACAGGAGTGAACGTGAGTTGACAACCTTAGGAGAAAACACAGGATGAAAAAGCAGGTGCTCTCCTACAGATCCCAGACTTAGCCATCTTCTCAGGATTCTGTTTTACGTGTTCAGGGAAGGATTTGTTGGGTCTATAAACTGACTTTCCATTTTCTACTCTAAAAAGGCACAAGGATGGTCTTGCTGCAATTGATCTTCAGGTCTCCTTTCCAGTATTCTGCTCCCTTGGCTTTTAGCTATGCCTATTTTTTTTTTTTTAAATGGACAGTAGAATGCCAACGATAGGGTATAAAACTCTATAATACACACAGAAAGAAAAAACAACTACAGTGTTGTCTATTGTGCATTGTTGTGTTTTATATAGCCTATAGCAGGGGTCTCCAACCTTGGCAACTTTAAGACTTGTGGACTTCAACTCCCAGAGTTCCTCAGCCCAGCTTTGCCCTGGGGGTTGAAGTCCACAAGTCTTATATTTGCCAAGATTGGAGACCCCTGGCCTATAGAGTACCTCTTCTATTTTGGAATTTGTGTTATTTACAGAAGCAATGCAATGAATCTTTGACACTGATCTGTAACTGAAATATCGTAACTGCAATCAAGTTTGTGGATTAATTAGCGCATTGTAAGCCGCCCTGAGTCTCCGGAGAAGGGCGGCATATAAATCAA
The DNA here is from genome assembly GCA_012654045.1 of Ptyas mucosa. NCBI lineage: Eukaryota > Metazoa > Chordata > Lepidosauria > Squamata > Colubridae > Ptyas > Ptyas mucosa. The sequence goes on along the minus strand of WNWU01000047.1, from coordinate 4,653,148 downwards.
AATTTTAAAAAAAAATTAGAAATAGATACTACAATTTTTTTTAAAAAAAAGCCAAGTTGGGCAATATCTTTAATAGGCAAGTTAAAGGCTTACAAAATACTGGATAAGTTTCTGAGTTTTGAAATGCTACATGCCCAAGAGGAATAACAACATCAGAAGGGAGGAAAACAAAACAGTTGAGAAAGTGCAGGTGGTAAGATTGGCCTCTGATCAAAAGAAGCCATGAGTGGAAACTAATCAAGGAGAGAAGCAACCTAGAACTAAGAAATTTCCTGACAGTTAGAACAATTAATCAGTGGAACAACTTCAGAAGTTGTGAATGCTCCAACACTGGAAGTTTTTAAGAAGATGTTGGATAACCATTTGTCTGAAGTGGTGTAGGGTTTCCTGCCTAAGCAGGGGGTTGGACTAGAAGACCTCTAAGGTCCCTCCCAACTGTTATTCTATTCTATTCTAAGATGGAAAAACTGTTTTGGTTCCCACCAACCCACCATCATACCCTTTACAGATGACTGGATCATCATAGTTATCACTGACTACTTACATGGGTTTAATTGCATGTAGTCTTCAGGTTCTTCTCTGTTTTTAAGGTTAAGGTTGGATCAAAAACACACCTGTGGCTTTTTCCACTTGCATACTGTAGATCAAAGGTCTCCAACCTTGGCAACTTTAAGATTTGTGGACTTCAGCCAGCTTTGCTGGATGAGGAATTCTGGGAGTTGAAGTCCACAAGTCTTAAAGTTGCCAAGGTTGGAGACCCCTGCTGTAGATACAAGGAAAATAGCACAGGTGAAATTTTTACCCACCTGTAGATCAAAAAGTAAAATTGTTTCTGCCTTCTGCTACTCAGTGTAGGCCACTGAGAGAACTGGTAAGCAACTGATAAGCAAATAAGTTACTGTTAAATGTATTACTTTAATACAACCAAATATCTAGGTTTGTTCTATTGTCACTAGTTCCAAAATGAATCCCCTTTTCTATTTAGGAAGTCAAGTTTCAGCTTTCTGAGATACATTTTCCGTCATCCTACAAAATTGCCTCTGATGGCTAGGCTGATGGGGACCAGAATATAGAGAGGGTCATGTCTGGGTTAGGAGAATGCTTAATGTTGTTCTTTCATGTTTGTGTTCTTAACGTTGTTCTTTCATGGATCTGAGCATCTTCATTTATTTTCTTAAAGAACCCATCTTGAAGAAAAAAGTGGTCCTAAAATACACAAACGATGACTCATCAAATCCTGCCACAACATTTTCTAGACATCTCGATCAAGGCTTAAACTGATTTACTTTCATCAGTTCAGAACCCTTCTGTCTCTCCTAGACAGAAAATAAAAATATCTCCACGGTTATCCAGCATCTTTGAGCATCCTCTGAACGCCTACTGACATTTTGGCACAGACTATAGGTCATTATAAAGCTTTAAAAAAAAATCTCTGGATTCCAAGAGGTCAACAGGTTTGGGCTAAATGCAATCCCCCTGATGACGAGCAGGAAATGAGATTAAATCAGTTTCCATCACAAACCCTGAGGCTGAACGTGCTTGATAAATATCCCAGGGACAAAAGCTGATGTTTCATCCAATGAGCCATTTATAGTATTCACTCAGTAGACAATCTTTGATTGGGTTTTCCAAATTTGAAGTCTTCCCAGCCAGACTGTCACTGCATCCTATGTCTTGGCAGGAAATCACAATGTGGAGGGTACTAGTTTCAAGTAGCCAAAAAGGTGTGACCAAAGAATAATCTTTGGAAAAAGGAAGAATGATCCAAGATGGAAAAGGTCCCAATGCCCCAAACGTAGACTGGAGCGAACAAAAAGATTGGGCCAATTTTAAAGCAAATGCCTTATTGTTTCCCTTCAGATATTGGCAGAAAGTTAATAAGCTAATGTGACCTACACCGCTCTTGAATGTCAATGTATTGGCGCTAAGAACAATGCCAGATATATCATGTTTATTTCTGGAACATTACAGATGAGAACAGGTCCAGTTTTCTCAAGCCAACATTGAGTTCTTCCTCATGACTTTCTTTCTTTCTTTCTTTCTTTCTTTCTTTCTTTCTTTCTTTCTTTCTTTCTTTCTTTCTTTCTTTCTTTCTTTCTTT
>WNWU01000047.1:4633779-4648908 GCA_012654045.1 Ptyas mucosa | reverse complement strand
TCCATATCCATATCCATATCCATATCCATATCCATATCCATATCCATCCCTAGCAATTTAGCAGATCAATTTTGCAGCAGCTGCAACTTTTGGACCTTCTAGGGTGGATCCCTACTGAGCAAACTGTAGTAGTCAAGTCATCCAGTGGCCAAGCCTCCCAAAGGCATTTATTAACCACACCAGAGGCGTTTAGCTTTGGATGACATGACTGAGACTACCTCCAAAATTATATGGAGCCAAGATAGAACAGTGCCATTACTGAATCAAATGAATCGTATTTGAATCTGCAGAGTAAGTCTAGTACCGTGATGGCGAACCTATGGCACGGGTGCCACAGGTGGCACGCGGAGCCATATCGATGGGCACGCGAGCTCAGCTCTGGCACACATGCGTATACCAGCCAGCTGATTTTCAGGCCTTCTGGGCCCACCAGAAATCAGAAAACACACTGTTACCGGCCTCCGGAAGGCCTCTGGTGGGGTGGGGAAGGCCGTTTTTGCCCTCCCCAGGCTCCTAGAAAGGTTCTGGAGCCTGAGGAGAGCAAAAAACGGGCCCACCATGCCATCGTGTGCCAAAAGCGGGGGGGGGGGGGGGGGGTCACATAGAATTATGGATGTGGGCACGCGTGCATGTAACCCCCACCGCGCTCCCCCTGCTTTTGGCACGCGATGGCAAAAAGGTTAGCCATCACTGGTCTAGTAGATACAATTACTTTTTCCTTCAACTATGTTGTAAATGGCAGTGTAGGAAGGAGGGTGAGGATGAACCCCAAGGTATTGGATGCCCTAGGCCTTCAAATAATGTATTTTTCTTTGTGGGCTCAGTTATGCCCCCATGGAATACAATTTATGAAGTGTCCTTGTGTTGCAGGGCATCTAAGGGTAAGTCTGCTTATGTCTGCCCTCTTAGTCTAAGCTGAACTTAGTCCTTTGAAGTAGCACCATTATTTTAATACATTTATGCCTGCAGGAACCTTTTGAGGACGGCTGCATTATCCCAGTGGTGAAATCCAAAATTGTTTACTACCGGTTCTGTGGGCATGGCTTGGTGGGCGTGGTGTGGCTTGATGGGCGTGGCTTGGTTGGCGTGGTAGGGGAAGGATACTGCAAAATCCCCATTCCCTCCCCACTCCTGGGGGAAGGATATTGCAAAATCTCCATTCCCACCCCACTTTGGGGCCAGTCAGAGGTGATATTTGCTGGTTCTCCGAACTGCTCAAAATTTCCGCTACCGGTTCTCCAGAACCTGTTAGAACCTGCTGGATTTCATCCCTGCATTATCCCCACTGCAAAATTATATATATATATATATATATATAATTTTGTGTGTGTGTGTATCTATCTATCTGTCTGTCTGTCTATCTATCTATCTATCTATCTATCTATCTATCTATCTATCTATCATCTATCTATCTATCTACACACACACACACACACACACACACACACACATATACATACAGTATTTTTTAAAGTAATTGGAATCTGAAATAGCACAATTGGCTGGAATGCCCAGATTAAATTTACAGCGGAGACTTTGTGCTCAAAACGTATCTTCCATGCTATTTGCATCGCTATTGTCTTTCTATTCTCAAAGGAAAGTCTATTTAATATTGCAACCCACCCAACCCCCCCTCCACATACTCACACACTTCTAAAATGGGCCATTGTTTGTGCTTTGCTTTGATTTAATGTTTTTTTTTCTTTTTTTTTAAAAAAAAGACTTATAGGAAACTGTTCAGCAGATGTTTTACAGTATGAAGTTTCTGGGAGAGAGAAAATGTCTGGATATTTTTTATTTTTTTTTGCATCTGAAAGATCTATATTTAGCCTAGCACTTCCTCTGATTGAAGGCTTCGCGACGGCAAAAGAAACGACAAGGGAATTCGGTGTTTTTAATTGTCATGGTTATTTATTTAATTTTTTTTTTGGTAATCGTTTAATTGCCATTGTTTTGTTGCTACATGCGTGCGAACACACAAACGCAAGTTGCAAATCCATTCAGAATTCTGGCTGCCTGAGTTAATGAGGATGATTCCTAAGGGAGGAACTGGAAACGGTTCACATGTCATTAAATAGCATGGCTGGGTTTCGTAGATGTTGAGAACGGGGAGGGTGAGTATTAAAGGGTTGTCTTTGCCATTGTTTTTGGGGGGAATTTGGATCAGGCCTCGTTTGCCCATTGACGCATGGCATTGCTAAATAAAAGCCCATGGAAGAAAAATATAAAGACATCACACACACACACACACAATATGTTTCCTTGACATTTTTTCCCCCCTAGCTCATTTGAGAAAAAAAATAATAACTTTCTGAATCTAACAGAATTTGAGCCTCTGAAGCTTTGAAAGAATACAAGGTAAGCGTGTCTTTAATTCCCTTGTGGGCATACATTGTGTGGCTTACCACAAAGGTGAGCTTGGTAACCTAGACACAACTTGACTGGGAAAAGCATCATTCTCTGAGACATAAACTCTGTAACATTTTTTTTAAAAAAAAATATTAAAGTATTTTATAGATACAATAAGAAATTACAAATTATTCTAAAAATACGAGTTCCAGGTATATTAGTAAAGAAAGAAGCAGACATACTGCGAACTCCGGAACTTAAAATTTTAAAATTCTAAAAGAATTACAATTTTATTATACTAAGCTTTCGTCAGCCATCTGCTGACGTCGTCAAAGTATTAAACTACCATTACAGAGATCTCTGCCTCTATATGCCATTAATCAATTTGGTCCTTGCGCCACTGGAAGGGCCCATTACACACGCAAGGGCCAAATTGATCAATAGCATATAAAGGCAGAAATCTCTGTAATGGTAGTTTAATACTCTGACGATGTCAGCAGATGGCTGATGAAAGCTTAGCAAAATAAAATTTTAATTCTTTTAAAATTTTAAAATTTTAAGTTCCGGAGTTCGCAGTATGTCTGCTTCTTTCTTTACAATAAGAAATATATTAAAAGCAGTGGTGAAATCCAATTTTTTTTTACTACCAGTTCTGTAGGTGTGGCTTGGTGGGCATGGCAGGGGAAGGATATTGCAAAATCTCCATTCCCACCCCACTCTGGGGCCAGCCAGAGGTGGCATTTCCGGTACTCCGAACTACTCAAACTTTCTGCTACTGGTTCTCCAGGACCTGTCAGAACCCGCTGGATTTCACCCCTGATTTAAAGGAAAGATATATATAATAAAGTAAATGTGAAAAGGGAAAAAGAAAGGAAAGGAAAAGAAGAAAAGGAAAAAGGAGACAGAAAAAGGGAAAATAAAGTAAAAAGACAGAAACTATAATCTCTCTCTCTCTTTCTCATCTCATCTATCTGCCTACTTACCTATCTCATCTTTTTCTCTCTTCTGATCTTCCTCTCTGCCATTATATATACAGCCAAACCCCTTTTTTCTAAGAACACATCATAATTCTCTTGTTTCTATAGTCCATTCTGATTCATCATCAGAATCATGTCCCAAAATTGTTTTCTTTTTGATGCAAAAAAAAGCCCATAAGGAGTTTCCAGTCATTGATGAATGTCATAATGACCCTTTTTCTCATTAAAGAAAGTCAGCAGAAAGACTTAAACGAAACTGTAAAACCAAGAATGGAAAATGCGAATCCACTGCTGAGGTAGATGTCTAGAGACTCAACAATTTTATAAAACTATTTCTCTTTTTTTTTTTTTGAGAGGTTTCTATCTCTCCAGGGGTGAACTTCAAAAATTTTAGCAAGGGGTTTTCTCTGCCTGGTTGCTGGGTGGGTGTGGCCATAGTGGGCGTGGCCTAGTTGGCACCTCCTGCACCACGATGGGGGGGAGGGGTGTTTTTGCCCTCCCCGGGCTCCGGTGGCTTTTCTCGAGCCTCCAGGAGGACGAAAATGGAAATGGCCCCATTTCTGGCCTTCCCGAACTTCCAATAGGCCCATTTTTCACCTTCCCTGAGGCTCCACGCAGACTCTGCCCTTACCTGCATCCAAAAAGGGCCGCGTGGAGTCTCCTGGGACGGGTGTGGCGCAGTGGGCGGGGCAGGGGCAGCCAGAAGTGGGATTTGGGGGTTCTCTGAACTGCACAGAATCTTAGCTAGAGGTTCTCCCGAACCCCTGCGAACCCCAGTAGCCCATCCCTGTTTCTATCTGTTCAGGTAGTTTTAATTCAGATAAATGCAGAGTTACATCTATGCCGTTCCCATTATTGTGCTTCAGCTATAGACAGCTTTAAGTTTCACCAACCAATCCATGGTGGTGGATCCACAACGTTCTTCCAGGTTTCCCTTAATCAGTTTTATCCTGGAAGCTGATCAGCCTAATGGCTCACATCTCCTCTTAATAGGCTTTTTCTTGGTGATCTTTTCAAGACCTTGTTCAATGATTGCCGTCCTGCAAATTTATTGGGTTTACATATAGGATCATCACAAACTTATAGTTCAGGTACATAAACCGAGCTGCCACGAGAGGAACTGGGTACGAGGAAATTGGCCAGGGACAGACGTAAAGTGAACCCCAGCCACAAATGCTGGGTGATGAAGGAAAAAAGGCTGTAGGAAGTTAGCACCCACCCCTTTCCTAGAAGAATGAAATATTTTAGGAAATATTAAAAAGGCAGAATAGTATGTTTCCCTGTATGAGAAATGGAGAAACACATTTTAAACACAAAGCAGCTCCCACTTTCCTGCCTCACACCCTTTTATCAATGGGCCAGAGGCAGAAACCCAATCCTTTGTCAATGGATCATCATCTGCAACACAATAGGACCCATCTAGCAACAGAAACTCACCACATGGCACCTGGGAAGGTTACATCAGCCAGCAAGGCTAGCTAAAGCCCCACTCCCTGGGAGTCTGACAACCAATCAGGATACTCTTTCTGGGCCCCAGGAAGTTCAAAGCCAGAGAGGGCATAAAACCTGGGGACTCGCAGCATCTACGCCCTTTTCTTGTTCATGAACTCAAGCCATGTGATCCTGTCCACCATTAAACCATCTTTCCAAGCAGTCTCATGTTCCCAGTGTCTTTTCCCCCCACTTGGAGCAGAACCCAGAAGGATATTTCTTCCTACAAGGCAATTAGGGTTTAAATGTACAGTATGTATGAATTAGCCTTTGCTCTAAGTAGATTCCAACTAATACGACTATACAATTCCCCCAAATGATTGTAATTAATCATATCAACGGATAGCTTTTGACTGGTCTTAAATGTACCACTTGGCATCATTAGGAAAATTCTCCGCTTTGTTTCCAGAGATAAAATAAAAACCTTGCATTGCCTCCCCACCCGTCCCCCAGCCATTAATGGATTGTTTCGTTGTCCGAAGGCCAAGCAGGAGATGATAGGGAGGAAAAAAAAAAACAGGATTTGTGTTATTCCACTCAAAGATTCTCCTCTTTTTAATTGCTTTCTTTAACCAGTCTGAGCTTTTCATTTCAGGGTCAACTAATGGGCCCTTTCTCAAATCTCCTAATGTGCACATACAGAATAAAAGAGCTGGTTAATGAAAATTTGGATAAGGACTTCATTTCGGCATTGTGATGCAGTTCTTGATTCGTTCTTGATTCGTATGTCCTAACCAGGACATCCAGCAGGTTCTGACAGGTTCTGAAGAACCGGTAGCGGAAATTTTGAGCAGTTCAGAGAACCGGCAAATACCACCTCCGGCTGGCCCCAGAGTGGGGTGGGAATGGAGATTTTGCAATAACCTTCCCCCAGGAGTGGGGAGGGAATGGGGCTTTTGCAGTATCCTTCCCCTGCCACGCCTACCAAGCCACGCCCACAGAACCGGTAGTAAAAAAAATTGAATTCCACCACTGGTCCTAACCGAACTGGACTCTGGATTCTTCTCCTGTATATGATTCCTGATCCGTGTCTGAAAAATTAGTAGCCCCGTTCCAGATTCCCCCGATTTTGAGGATGTAAGAGCATTTTAATATTGAATAATTAGGACGGTAGTTCTCAACTTGTGGTCCGTGGACCCCTGGGAGGCTGTGATGTCATCACGGGTGGGTAGGTGACTGCGAAGGCTTGAAGAAATGTTATGATTTAAATCTTGAATTAACTCTTGGGTGTCCATGGCCACAAAAGTATTTAAAGAGGGTTAGGATGAAGACAAGGATAAGAACCACTGAAATAGGAGATAGCCATGCATTTGGTGAAGCACTACAAAAGAAAAACCAAGGAGTTTGATGACGTGTCAGAAATGCTTCATTTCATGCAGGTAGAAAATGTTGCCAGAGGAAAATCATCACGGTTCGTAGTTTAGGAGTCTGATGGCCAAAGGAAATCTTTAAAAATGTATCTGTGGAAGCTGTTTAACATTTTTTTGGATAGGATCTTTAGTGGTGATAACGATCTTGTAGGAAACATCTCCACATTTATTATTAGAATAGAATAACAGAGTTGGAAAGGACCTTGGAGGTCTTCTTGTCCAATCTCCTGCTTAGGCAGGAAACCCTACATCACTTCAGACAAATGGTTATCCAACATCTTCTTTAAAACCTCCAGTGTTGGAGCATTCATTACTTCTGGAGGCAAGTTGTTCCACTGATTAATTGTTGTAACTGTCGGGAAACTTCTCCTCAGTTCTAAGTTGCTTCTCTCCTTGATTAGTTTCCACCCATTGCTTCTTGTCCTGCCCTCAGGTGCTTTGGTGAATAGCTTGACCCCCTCTTCTTTGTGGCAGCCCCTGAGATATTGGAAGACTGCTATCACATCACCCCTAGTCCTTCTTTTCATTAAACTAGACATGCCCAGTTCCTGCAACCATTCATGGTATGTTTTAGCCTCCAGTCCCCTAATCATCTTTGTTGCTCTTCTCTGCACTCTTTCTAGAGTTTCAACATCTTTTTTACACTGTGGCGACCAAAACTGAATGCAAGTTTTGATTGAATGGGTTTTGACCCCAGTGTTTTGTTTTATTTACAGGATTAAAACTAGATTTCATATATTGTACCTGATTTGACTGTGTTGTTGCTGCCATGGAGATTCAGATAGTTTTTATTTTTTTTTAATGGGTTTTTAAAATGTTGTATACTGTCTGGAGTCACCTATATGCCTATATGCACATATACTGTATCAGTGGTGGGATTCAGCCAGTTCGCACCACTTCGGGAGAACCGGTTGTCAACTTTCTGAGCAGTTTGGCAAACTGGTTGTTGGAAGAAATCTTTAGGGCAGAGAACCGGTTGTTAAATGACTTCTTTTTTTTTTTTTTAATTTGATTTATATGCCGCCCTTCTCCGGAGACTCAGGGCGGCTTACAATGCGCTAAGTAATAGCCTTCATACTTTTGTATATTTATACAAAGTCAGCTTATTGCCCCCACAAACTGGGTCCTCATTTTACCCACCTTAGAAAGGATGGAAGGCTGAGTCGACCTTGAGCCTGGTGAGATTCGAACCTGCAATAATTGCAGGCAGCTGGTGTTAATAACAGGGTGCTTTAGATCACTGTGCTACCAAGGCTCTTCCAACTTACTACAGTGGTGGGATTCAGCCAGTTCGCACCACATCGGGAGAACCGGTTGTCAACTTTCTGAGCAGTTTGGCAAACTGGTTGTTGGAAGAAATCATTAGGGCAGAGAAGCGGTGGTTCAATTACTTGAATCCCACCACTGACTTATGTGCATTTGTGTAATAACTATTAATAAATACGGATCACAGTATCATATGTTCCTGAATTAGATCCTGTCCCAGTAGCTTCCAAGGAATCTGGCCAGCTGCTGGCAGGCTTAACCACCACAGAAGGGCAACACAACACACAAGAGAATTCTGTTAATGCACAGCTTTCCGTAAAAAGCAGATGTTACCTGTAAACCAGGGGTGTCAAACTCGATTTCAATTGAGGGCCGCACCAGGGTTGTGTTTGACCTTGGAGGGCCAGGTGGGTGTGGCCAGGGTGGGCAGGATGTTACTCGTGCCAGGAGTGCCTACAGTGGCCTGAGCACTCTGCAGTGAAAACGGAGCTTGCCCGAGCTCTGTCTTTGCTGGCAGAGGGCTGCAGGAGGCTGCATCTGAAAACAGAGCTTGGGAGCGCCGCAGGAAGCTTTCCCGAACTCCATTTTCACTGGCAGAGGCACCATGGGCTGGTCCTTCACTGTTTCCAGGGTGGCTCCATGGACCAGGTTTAAGCACCCCGCGGGCTGGATCTGGCCCCTGAGACCTTGAGTTTGACACCCCTACTCTAAACTAACTGGTGCCAACTGGGATGGGTAGGATCAGTCTCCCAAAGTTTAAGTGAACTCAAATAATCAAGTGGGTTATTTAAAAAAAAAAACGTTGACAAGGTCTGATCTTACTGGCTGCCGAAATACTAAATGGAATCCCTGAAGCACTTAATGACTACAATGGTTTGCCTGTTTTTCTAAAGTCTTGGACAAGTACCATGGATTATAAGTACTTGATGATTCCTCCTTTGTTGATACTTTCGTATCTCAATGACGGAGCTTGTCTGACAACTCTAACCTGGTTCTCATAAGATAGACCAACTCTTCTTATATTAGATGCAATACTAACAGCATGGACGTTCCGGTTTATTTTCTGCTTTAGATCTTCTATCCTCATAGGATATGGAGAACCTGATGATCAGTGGATCATCTGGGCATTCCTAAGGTTGAGCCTAAGTGCCCTTTAGCTGAATAATGGATGGCATTCTAGTGTGCAGATGAAGCTAAGTGACCAGAGGGAGCAGATGTCTCAGATGACATGGTATTATCAGGATGGCTCTCTTTAATGCAGACCTTCTTGAGATGGGATTATGACAGCTGCACTTCCACATTCTCTCCGACCAGTGATCGGTTTCCTCAGCTCACCCAGACAATTTAATTTTCTACTGGAGGTCCACAGTTTTCATATTAATAATGCAAGCCATCATCAAGGCATCTCCATTATGATCAGCTATTACATGGCTCCAGCAGATCATTGAGTTTCCAGGAAGTTTCTCTCCCCCCCCCCACTTTCTCCCCCACCCTTGGACTGGATTGGAAATACTGCTTTATTGAGAGGTATCCCCAGAGAGTATCATGGACTGTATAAAGTCCTCCCCATGATAAGTAATATCCATTCTTGTGGAATACATAGATGTAGGTTTCCCCATCATTTCATTGAAACAGTTCTGTCAGTCAGGTTGGACTGAGAGAGATGAGTCCATCTGCATTTGGCATACTTAGGGCTAAATTGGACAATTCCAGAGGTGAAATGCTCCCAGTTCGGACCGGATCACCCGATCTGGTAGCAATGGCAGCGGATGGTTCGGAAAACCGGTAGCAAAAATCCCTGCCCCCCCCCCATGCCCAGCTGAGCCACGTGATCATCAGAGGCTTTCTTTTTACTTTTAAAAACATTTCTTCTACAACCTCTTCAGCCGAAGAGGTTGTAAAAAAAATGCTTTTAAAAGACTCTGACGATCCCAGCTGAGTTGCCTGATTGTCAGAGGTTTTTTTCCTTTTAAAAGCAAAAAAAAAAAAAAAATTAAAAAATTTAAAAAATGCTTTTAAAAGTAAAAATAATAATAATAATAATAAAATGCTTTTAAAAGTAAAAAAAAAAAGTTGGCCATGCCCACCCAGTCACATTACCCCCCACCAAGCCACACCCACAAAACCGGTAGTAACAAATTTTACATTTCACCACTGGACAATTCTCTCAACTTTAATCAAATATTTGCTACTAGCTCTCATAGGTATGAGAAAACTCATAGGTATTAATTAAGTCAGTGGTGGGATTCATTTTTTTTTTTTTACTACCGGTTCTGTGGGCATGGCTTTGTGGGCGTGGCAGGGGAAGGATGCAGTAAAATCTCCATTCCCTCCCCACTCCAGGGGAAGGATACTGCAAAATCCCCATTTCCTCAAGATCAGCTGGGACTCAGGAGGCAGGGAAGAGATGGGGGTGGGGCCAGAACTATTCAAAATTTCTGCTACTGGTTCTCCAGAATTGGTCAGAACCTGCTGAATACCACCTCTGTATTAAGTTCTAGAGTTGCCTTCATAGGGTAGGTTAGATTTTAATTTCAATGTTTACTTTTTTCTAGGTTCATTGGACTTGGCACACTGTTTCTACTAAGCCACGATCATTCACTCACTCCTCAACTACTCACTCACTCACTATATATAATCATATAATTATGATTTATCTGGGAATAAATGAGTTAGGGTCATGAGTTCAATAAGTTGAGGTTCTGGCTGTAACAATAGCAAAGCAAAACATAGAGATTCTTAAAAGCTCTTATTTCTTAAAAGCAATCAGAGGCATTTTGATACTAGCTGTTGATGAAATTGTCTTTCAGAAATGGTGGCGTGGTGTCCAGATTATATACCAAATGTTGGACAAGTAAAGTTCTATTCTTATGTTACTCAGATTTTAAAAGTGCATCTAAAAACAGTTATAGAAGCTTTTGACTTATTTCCTGGATGAAAATAATCTCAAGGGGTGGTGAATCTTTTTTGGTCTGTGGGCATAGCTGGTAAAGGATATCATTTGCTCTATATGGATAAAATATAGCAATTTTTCAGAGTTATGGAAGGGAAGCAAGCACCTTAGCTCAAAAGGAGCCTGAGTGGTGTAGCAGGCTAATGCCTCCTACTAAGGCAGCATTTAACATCCAGCTGTCTGCAATTACTGTAAGTTTGACTCTCACCAGGTTCAAGGTTGACTCAGCCTTCCATCCTTTCTAAGGTAGGTGAAATGAGGACCCAGATTGTGGGGGCAATAAGCCGACTTTGTATAAAATATACAAAAGTATGAAGGCTATTGCTTAATGCATTGTAAGCCACCCTGAGTCTCTGGAGAAGGGTGGCCTATAAATAAAAATAAAAATAAAAAATCTGGATCTAAATGATGGCACATAGGCAGACAGGTTCATTAAAAGCCCTTATTTCTTCATTACATCAAGTCTACTGAAAAATTCAAGGCTTCACAAGATGGGCCATAAGTTCACGAAGGATCACAAAAATCTTCAGTTATCACACTTCTGATATCAGTGAGTGTTCGGATAATGTTGTCATTATCAACAATGGTACAATGATCTCTGACAAGCATTTATATCTACTTGTGCTTCCGGTCACCGAATACCCCCTCTGCGTATGAGAACTTCACTTCAGCTCTCTTATCTTAAAGAAAAGTTTCAGAAGCAAATTTAGGCTGGGTCTATGACTAAATTTGATATGATTTGATTGAAAAGCCATGTAGGATAGATAGTCTAACGCCCAACATTGAATGCTGCAATCCAATTACATGGGGAAAAGTTCTCCATTCCTTTGGTTGTGTTCATATTATAGGATGCTCTGTATGCCAAATTTTATTTGATTTTTATCCTGCTTTTATTACTTTATAAGGAACTCAAAGCAGGGAACGTAATGCTCCTTCCTCTTCCTATTTTCCCTACATAAACACTCCAGTGGGATGAGTTGGGCTGAGAGAGCACCTGGCACAAGATCACGCAGACAGCTGTCGTGCTTAAGATGGAACTAGAACTCGTCTCCTGATGATTGGCTCTAAGCCAATCAGACGGTTTTCATGTCTGAGGCAGGACTAGATCTCAAAGTCTCCTGGGCCCAAAATCACCTATCCAGCATTCATACCTGAGGTGGAAGTCATAGTATCCTGGTTAGCTTTGTGAATATTGAAATGCATGCAAGCTTGCCCTTCCGTACACGGAAGAAAGGAGTCCTTTCTAGCTGATATTCAGACGTGCTAAACTTTGAATGTGTCTTTAGTTCTTAGGTGTTTCTCAATTTTAATGAGGCCAAAGCAGCAGCTGCTGGGCCATCCACCTGAAATATCCAATGATCTCTCTCTCTCTCACTCACTCTCTCTCTCTCTCTCTCACTCTCTTTCTGTCTCCCTCCCTCCCTCCCTCTCTCTGTCTCTCTTTCTCCCCCTCCTTCCCGCTCCCCCTCCCCCTTTCTCTCTCTCTCTCCCCTTCCCTCTCTTTCTCTCTCCCTCCCTTCCTCTTCCTCTGTCTCTCTTCCCTCCCTCCCTCTTTCTCTCCCTCCCCCTCCCTCTTTCTCTCTCTGTCTCTCTCACCCCTCCCTCCTTCTCTCTCTCTCCCTCTCTCCCTTTCTCTGTCTCTCTCTCCCCCTCCTCCCTCTTTCTGTCTCTCTCTCTGTGTACCGTATGTGTGTGTATGTATGTGTATATGTGTGTCTGTGGCTTTGAGAGACAGACAGACAGACAGTCTACAGCTCTTTAATTGCCATTACAAAGATGTCCAACCTTTTCTGCACCCTTAACTCTTTAAAAACTTTCAGCCGTCTTCAAAACCACAATTCTGATCCATTTCACCCTCAAGGCGTAACTCCCAGTGGAGGCAAACTATTAAAAAGAATTTTGAGCTGGTAGTGATCCTGCAAACAAATGGAAACAAAACAAAACAAAACAAACAACCCCCCTCCAACCCAAGGATGTTGTATTGGAAAGAAGAATTCATTCGGATCAGCTTTTAGTTCATATACTTGAATTTTGCAAATGGCACGTGGCCAAATTTCCTTGCTGGGCTACTGCTGGGCTGGTGTGCTCTGTCGGAAGGGGGAAGAGGCGGCTTTTTCCAGCTGCCCTTTGACGTTTGTAATGACCACACCCCTTGGGTGATTTGAAGAGCCGCCACTATTAGGAACATTATGGTATTTCCATCCTCTTTAGATTCAGTAAAGAGGAACTCACCAGGTATTTGAAGGGAGTCTTTAGCCAAGCGTGGAAAGAACAGCTTGTGGACAGCGGGATAACTCTTGCGTTCTTCTTCCAACTTCTCAGGCAAGTCAACAATTCTTCCTTTTCTAGGAACGTTTTACTGTTGGGCAAATCTTCTTCTTTCATTTGCAGAGGTGGGTAGATAATCTGCACAACTCATGACTTGCTGCCCGCCTTGTTAATTAGTTTCCTTAGCACTGGGAGGAAAATGAAAGACAGATAACTGTAGATCATACGGATGTTGCAAATCACAGGGCTATGTTTTAATCAGAAGTAATGCAACTTTTAGACTCATATTGGTGATACTTTGTAGGTTGGAAAACAAACAAACAAACAGAAGGGATAGAAGTTAGACACCGTGGCATTGTCTAAATATAAATAGCATACTTCCAATATTAGAACAAAGATTGGCAATGGGTTTTCTGGCAGATATCTACAGTTAAAGGTTGCCTGTATATGTGTGTGTGTGTGTGTGTGTGTGTGTATTGCATATATATATATATATATATATATATATATATATTGCAAAGCTTTAAGATACAGAACTTTAGGATTTGGGATAAAAAGACCAGTTTAGGAACAGTAAGAAACTTTAGGTTTTGTAGCAAGTATTTAGAGGATGTAATTCCTCCCCACTTCCCTTTGCTTCTTCATTGCTTACCATTGCTTCCTTACTGGAAGAATTTACTTAGCAGAATTTTCATTTCCGAACAACAAAAATGAGCAAAGAACAGCAAGTATTTCAAAACCCAAACGGGGGGATGCTCGCCAATGTTGCATGACTCTGAATATAAAGAATAATGTGTGACTAAGGCCTAAAAATGACATGCGGCATTCGGCGTCCCTTGTAGAAATGACAGGAAATTATTTTTAATTAAATGAAAGCGATATTGATGAGAACTTGTTTTCCTCCTATTGTTATTTGCGAGAAAGGGTTGGGACATTCCTTAAAGCATGGAGAGCTGTGTCTTTTGTGTAACTTGTAACTAATTCTTCTGGGAAGCCCTGATATCAGTGGGAAATTTCGTTAGGGGCTTTTAGCTTTTTGTAGTATTGTGTAATAGAATGGGCGGCATGGGGCTAGTCCTCAAATTCTCAGATGTTGGTTGTCAAAGGGATCTGTGAGATAGTGATACTGATATTAGCTACTAATCAAGGGAGAGAAGCAACCTGGAATTAAGGAGAAACTTCCTAATAGTGCAGATAATCAACCAGTGGAACAACATGCCACCAGAAGCTGTGGGTGCTTTGTCACTGGAGATTTAAAGAGATCAGACAACCATTTATCCAGAATAGTATAGGGACTCCCGCTTGAACAGGGGGTTGGACTAGAAGATCCCAAGGTCCCTGGGAGACCTTGGAGGGAGACCAAGGCACTGGAGGCTAAAACATATGAAGAACGGTTGCAGGAACTGGGTATGTCTAGTTTAATGAAAAGAAGGACTAGGGGAGACATGATAGCAGTGTTCCAATATCTCAGGGGCTGCCACGAAGAAGAGGGAGTCAAGTTATTCTCCAAAGCCCCTGAGGGCAGGACAAGAAGCAATGGGTGGAAACTAATCAAGGAGAGAAGCAACTTAGAACTAAGGAGAAATTTCCTGACAGTGAGAACAATTAATCAGTGGAGCAACTTGCCTCCAGAAGTCATAAAAGCTCCAATACTGGAAGTTTTTAAGATGTTGGATAACCATTTGTCTGAAGTGGTGTAGGGTTTCCTGCCTAAGCAGGGGGTTGGACTAGAAGACCTCCAAGGTCCCTTCCAACTCTGTTATTCCATTCTGTTCCCTTCCAGCTGTATTCTGAATTGCATTAATATGTTCAGAACCCTAGCTGTGCGTTTGTGAGTCAAATCGCCCTGTACTGCTGAAGTCGGAAATACAGAGCCCATACTATTTGATCCTTCCAGCATGAAAAGAGCAGGGGATAATGGGATCTCTGCTATCAAATGTACACATATGCCTGGGCTGAGAGATGCCTGGTTTTTGAAAGCTTTCACTAGCTTAATGAGTTCCTCACTGAAGTATTGTGTCGTCGGCCCACCCAGGTTTTAAAAACATCTGGAAATCTGGGCTACACCAATGTCTTGAATTGCTCGGAGTATCCCTATGAGAAGAGATATTTCCTGGTTTAAAAGATTCTAAAGCCTTTAGGCTCTGAACAGTGTCACCCTCCTTTCCTAGGTGTGTTACACACAGATTGCTTACGGGTAAATAAGCTTAGAATGATGGCAATCCTATTCACCATTAACAGTGTTAACTCTCTCTTGACTTTTGGGGAAGGCCTGGTACTGTAGATTTGAATTCTGCAGAACCAAAATCAAAATTTCCAAGTCTTTGTGCTGCGTGAACAGCAAAGCCTGAGTAGAGTAGAGTAGAGTAGAGTAGAGTAGAGTAGAGTAGAGTAGAGGAGAGGAGAGGAGAGAAGAGAAGAGAAGAGAAGAGAAGAGAAGAGAAGAGAAGAGAAG
>WNWU01000047.1:4572997-4585703 GCA_012654045.1 Ptyas mucosa | reverse complement strand
ATATATATATATATATATATATATATATATATATATATATATATATATAAAATATTGGTGATAGGGTTTAAAGACTTAGACTTAAAGGTTGAACAACTGCCCCCTCCTTTCCAACTAAGCCATTTCTGAATCCCCACCAGTAGAGAAGTAGACGAGTAGAAGTAGAGAAGAAGACACCAGTAGACAAGCGTTTTGTCTTGGAATTCAAAAATTAAGACACTTGAGTAAATGCAAGCTGAGAATCTCCTCTCAGTTCACCATTCCCTGCCTTACTGTAAGTTCAAATCTCACCAGGCTCAAGGTTGACTCAGCCTTCCATCCTTTCTAAGGTAGGTAAAAAGAGGACCCAATTGTGGGGGCAATAAGCTGACTTTGTATAAATATACAAAATTATGAAGGCTATTGCTTAGCGCATTGTAAGCCGCCCTGAGTCTCCGGAGAAGGTCGGCATATAAATCAAATTAAAAAAATAAAAATTAAAAATAAAATTAATAACTCTTGTACCCTAAAATGCCACGCCAAGTAAAGAGAATATTCATTCACTTTACAAGAATTTGCTACTTTTTAAACCCTGTGATTACCATGGGAAAGTGGCTCTCAGAAAGACTGCCTAGCAGATGGTCCCTCCTATTTTTTTTCCCATGGCAACCTTATTAGATAGATTAGATTGAAAGGAATTGCCCAAGGACTAAAGCTGTGTTTTTTCACTCAACTCAGCTCTGGTAGCACGTACACGCACAATAGCATTTCCCTCTCTCCATAACTCTTATAGTATTATATGCTTATGAGTAAGCATATTGCTTCTAATTGAGGTTACAGGCTTACTCTGTTGTGTGAACCCAAAGGGTCACCACTGTGGACTCTCATAAACTGTAATCACACTGTAATCTCAACTAAGTATAGGCTCAGTTTTCAGCAGGGAGCAATTTTAGGTCTGTAGAACATGGTAAGTGTGTAAATCCAATTTAACTTATGCTTGCTAACAGATAAAATTGTGGCTTTATTTACACTCGCTGCTCAAGATTTGAACCTGGAGCTTTCTAATTAGATTGACAGCTGTATTTAAATCATTCCAGTCCCATTCAAACCATCTAATATCCAGCATCTTCAGATATGTCCCATCCAGTGGTGAAATGTAAAATTTGTTGCTACCGGTTCTGTGGGCGTGGCTTGGTGGTGGTGGTGGAGTCATGTGACTGGGTGGGTGTGGCCAACTTGGTTTTTTTTTTACTTTTTTAAAGCATTTTTTTTACTATCGGTTCAGGAGAATAGGTAGTAAAAAAATGCTTTAAACAAGTAAAAAAAAAAGGTTCCGACGATCACAGCTGTGCCGCGCAATCTTCGGAACCTGTTTTTTTACTTTTTAAAAGCATTTTTTGCTACTTATTCACCGGAACCGATAGTAAAATAATGCTTTAAAAAAGTAAAAAAAAGTTCTGATGATCACATGGCATAGCTGTGCTGCACGATCATCGGAATCGAAAGGTCAGCGGTTCGAATCCCTAGTAATGGGGTGAGCTCCGGTTACTTGTCCCAGCTTCTGCCAACCTAGCAGTTCAAAAGCACTTAAAAATGCAAGTAGAAAAATAGGGACCACCTTTGGTGGAAAGGTAACAGCGTTCCGTGCACCTTTGGCGCTGAGTCATGTTAGCCACGTGACCACGGAGACGTCTTCAGACAGCGCTGGCTCTTTGGCTTTGAAATGGAGATGAGCACTCCCCCTAGAGTCAGGAACGACTAGCACATATGTGCGAGGGGAACCTTTACCTTTTCTTTCTCATTGTGTCCTTCCAAGACATACTATACTTAAATAATTAGGCATATTATACCTGGCTTTCAAAAATCCAAGTGATCATCACATACAGAAAATCCTCCTTTTCCTTATGTAAAGGGTGGATTTGCACACCCTAGAAATGGTACAGCAAGGTGACATTTAAAAACCCAGAAATCGCGAGCACCGATTTTATCCCATTTTATTCACAAAACAGCCTCATCAAGATAAGCTAGAGATTGGCAAGGCAGCCTCTAAAAAGATAATAAAATGCATTTTCCATCGTAGAATAAACTCTGAGGCTGATCAGTGCTTGAGTCCACGAACGTGGTAAATGCTGCTTTAAATCCCATGATGGGATGGAGGGAGGGGGGAATAAAAAAAGTGGCTTGAAAAGTGTCTTAAATAATAAAAGCGATCACAGATACATTGGCCTAAGGCAGAGAGGGGCAAATCCAGAATCCATAGCTTGGGAAAAACTTTTTTAAATCCCGAAATAGCATGAAAGGGACGGGCAAGCTTCCAAGTTCTGCAGAACTCATCATCAAAGAGAAGACACAATAGAGGCAGGAGAATTTCAAATCCGGAGGCTGCAAATTCAGACTTACACTTGCTGCTGCTTTTCTCTCTCTTCCTTGCGGGGTATAATTTTTTTTAGTAGAGGGATAGTGATGGTGGCAGCATCCCTGCCACCACGAAGAGCTCCAGGAGGTAGTTGATTTTTTTATTTTTTATTTTATTTTGCATTTTGCTGGGTACCAATCAAGCCCCCCCCCTCCCCTTCACAGCGATGGGTTTTAAATAAACTGAATGGCTAAAAGCCTCTCTTCAAAAACTTTTTGCGGTTTGTATAGTTAGCTGAGCTGCTCCGAGATCTGGGTGGAAAGTTGTCAGGAGACGAATTGCACTTCCTTATGTGTGTGTGTGTGTGTGTGTGTGTGCGTGCGCAAAGGACAGTTGGACCTGGGGGGGGTGAGGGGGCAGGTTTTACTAACAAGGAGGGCGAGCTTGTTTACCTGAGAAAGGGAAGCTGAACTCAAAAATTTCACAACCTTGGAAGATGAGCTAGCCAGCTCGGCTCCACCACCACTTTCACATGGTAATTTAGGAAAATTATACCTCCTCCAACTTTTGTTTTTTTTAAAAAAAATCTAGGGAAAACGTAGGTGAAATCAATGACACATGGGGGTCGACGGGCCTTCTTCAGTGGGTTCAAAAGAAGGGACACCCCACATTTCTGAGACCCTAAAATGGGCAGAAGGAACCTCAAGAGGCTCATGATTAAGAACTCGAAGTAACAGTAACAGAGCTGGAAGGGGACCTTGGAACAGTGGTGGGATTCAGCCGGTTCGCACCAGTTCGGGAGAACCGGTTGTTAACTTTCTGAGCAGTTCGGCGAACTGGTTGTTGGAAGAAATCATTAGGGCAGAGAACCGGTTGTTAAATTATTTGTATCCCACCACTGCCTTGGTGAACTGGTTGTTGGAAGAACCAGACCAACCCACCCCCCCTCCTCTCACGCAGGAGACCCATACTAGGGATTGTAGTATAAACCGGCCTGAACTCGGTTTACCCCATCCATCCATCCGGATGGCGATTAAAACTCTTTGCGGATACAGATGTCACGTTCAACATCTGGAACCGGGGTAGACTTTACCCGGGATTGATGAAGACGGTGCTTCCAAAAGGTGGAAGTCTTTTGTCTTACGGTCCACAATGACTTGACACACACTCACACACAAACACAAGCACACTCAACTTTGGTCTTCCTCCCCACTCCACCCCTCCCCGGACCGAGAAGAAAACCCGGGGAAGAAAGGGCGCCACGTGGAGGGGCATCGCTGCGCCCTGTTTTCTAGCCGGGGGGGCGCGCGGGGAGGACGGAGAGCGGGACCCAGCGGCAGCTGGGTTGGTCCCAGCCAGCCGTTTGGGGCGGAGGAAGCCTTTCCCACCCAGCCGCCCCCCCCCCCGGCCGCTGTCCCCGAGCGGAGGCCGCCTCCCTCCCTCCCACTTTCGCCGCAGCCCAATTCCTCGCTTGCAGCCGCTACTGGGCGAGGAGGAGGAGGAGGTGGGGGGGAAAAGACGCTCGCAGCGGCCGCGAAGGAGAGAAACGCCCTAGCAAGACGAAAGGGAACGCGGAAGGGAGCGAGAGCCGCGGCCGGAGCCCATCAGGGCCGCGCTGAAGAGCCAGCCGGGCGGGCGAGCGAGCGAGCGAGCGGGCGAAGGAAAAGAGAGTGCCGCAAAAGAAAGTCAACCCAACCCAGCCGGGCGGCCAGTCTTCTTCCTGCCAACTTTGCGCTCGCCGTCCAAGGGGGGAGCCCAGGCTTTCCCTCCTCCGCCGAGGTCCCACTACCCCCTTTCCCCTCGCCCGGCTGCCAGGCTCCCTCCGGCGAGACCCCCCCCCCTTTTTTTTTCACCATGAAGGCGGCGGGAGACCCGAAGCCCACCTTGACCATCATCAAAGCCGAGAAGGTGGAGGTGGATCTCTTTCCATCCCCCGGTGAGTCAGTCAGCCGTTCGCATCGCCTTGCCCGGGCGCCGGGGAAAGGGGGGCAAATGGCTCGGCCATTTCAGGTTCATCTCAGCCCTGGCTCTATCTTTCAAGCCTTGGCCAATTATTTTTTCTTCTTCTTCTTCTTCTTCTTCTTCTTCTTCTTCTTCTTCTTCTTCTTCTTCTTCTTCTTCTGCTTCTGCTTCTGCTTCTGCTTCTGCTTCTGCTTCTGCTTCTGCTTCTTCTTCTTCTTCTTCTTCTTCTTCTTCTTCCTCCTCTTCCTCTTCCTCTTCTTCTTCCTCTTCCCCTTCCCCTTCCCCTTCCCCTTCTCCCTCTCCCTCTCCCTCTCCTTCTCCTCCTTCTCTTCCTTCCTCCTCTTCCTTCTCCTCCTCCTCCTCCTTCTCCTTCTCCACCTTCTCCTTCCTTCTCTTCCTTCCTCCTCTTCCTTCTTCTCCTCCTCCTCCTCCTCCTTCTCCTTCCTTCTCTTCCTTCTCCTCCTCCTCCTCCTCCTTCTCCTTCTCCTTTCGTTTTTGCTACCTTTGGTTCAGAAACTCTCCTTTTCTTTCCCGACTATCAGCGGTTCTGGGAACCCTCCAATCCCCGCTCTCTCTCTCTCACTCTCTCTCTCTCCCCTTCCTCCACTCCCTGGGGAGGATGCTTGCTTCTATCCTGGATCCTTTTCGCTTTTTGACAAGGGAAAGAGTCCATCTTGGTCCTCAGCTTTGAACTGTGTTTGTAAATTCATGGGGTTTGGGGGGGGGGAAGGAAAGGAGGAGGAGAAGAAGAAGAAGGATGATAGAGAGAGACTGAAATGTCCTGCAGGCATCACCGCGGTGGTGTCAAATCTGCTTTCTGACGCTTCTCAACCCACCTCGGCTCCTTGCTACTAGGTCAAAGAGGAGGCGATGGGTGGGTCTCGATTGGGTGGGGTGTGGGTTCGGTGGATCCAACGACCTCCTGCCCCCAGAAACCTGGAGTGTGTGTAAGATAATATCTGTGCCTCTTATTGACAATTGTACCCTACTCTCCAGACCTTGTGTTCACTCTCTGGCCTCCGTCATGATTGATTGATCGATCGATCGATTGATCTCTCCCGGTCTCCTCTCGCCTTCCCACCTCTCCTTCCCCCCCCCCCCCCCCCGTGTTTCTGTCTGTGCGGAGGTGTAATACAATTCAGGCATGTGGTTTGAAGAAACTTAATAGATCTGGCCTGGGGTGTTTGTGTGGGCTTAAAAGGAAGCTGATTTGTACTGCAAACAGATCTTTGCTGAAAAGTTGCCGATTGGACTTCCTCTACCATAAACTCGAGGTGCCAGGAGGAGCCCCTTTTCAAGGGGAACACCAGGGGAAGGATGCAAGAAGAGATCTCACTTTAATCACTGATTAGATTTAATAATTCAGAGGCTTTCGTTGAACTCCGTTGTCCATTGAGTGGTGAGCATGTTCAAAGAAGGTGAATC
The DNA here is from genome assembly GCA_012654045.1 of Ptyas mucosa. Taxonomy (NCBI): domain Eukaryota; kingdom Metazoa; phylum Chordata; class Lepidosauria; order Squamata; family Colubridae; genus Ptyas; species Ptyas mucosa. The sequence continues at coordinate 4,579,981 of WNWU01000047.1, read as the reverse complement.
AGGATTTAGATTCTCATTAAAAAAAAACCCATGAATTGCATTGATACCATGTTTCCCTGAAAATAAGACCAGGTCTTATATTAATTTTTGCTCCAAAAGATGCATTAGGGTTTATTTTCTGGTTTTATTTTGGGGAAAATAAGGTACTAAATGCACCTATCTGGCTGACAATCTTAACTGGGGCTTATGTTGGGGGTAGGGCTTATATTACAAAGATCCTGAAAAATCATGCTAGGACTTATTTTCCGGCTGGGTCTTATTTTTGGGAAAACGGGGTATAGTGTATGGAGATTCTCAACCCTCCAGGACATGGTTGTCCCAAAAGTGCTTTTCAAAAGGCAACTGGACTTCCCCCCCCCTTGAGGAAGAGGTTTCCCTTCTCATCCAAGAAGCTTCTTCAGTTCTCACGTTTTTTCAGTTCAGAACTGAAGAAGCCTCTTGGTTGAGAAGGGAAACGCTTTCAAAGAAAAAAAAACAAACCCCCCACACACCAAAGTCCAGTTGTCTTTTGAAAAGCACCTTTGGGACATGGATAGTGTATAGGATGCAGGAGGAGTCTACTCACAAGTAACTCATTTGAATCCAGTAGTATTGACTTCCTCCAGTTGGGTTGCAGCTTGGGCGCCCTTAAGTCAGCGATTTCTTTTTGGCCCTTCTAAACAGGGCAAGCTCTTGTTTTTGAGTTTTCTGCCAGGAAAAGATGAAGCTGTAATGCGTGAGGTATCTAGAGAATGTGGATCCTTCCAGAGATTTAAGGGAGATCTAGGGATGAGAAAATTCTGATTTAACTTCCTTGACGTTACTTTTTCACGTAACATTTCGATACACACCTCTAAAAAAAAAAAAAGAACCTTCCTAAATTTATTCCCCTTCCTAAGTGGGCCTTTACCCAAGCCAAAAATACAATGTTTTGTTTGCCTTGGGAAGAAAATAAGTTAATGATTAGGTCTTATTTGAGTAGTTTTCCCCTTTAAGATATAAATGCTTAACACCCCTTGAGGGTTTCAGTTTTTCTTTTTTCTGTGGTCAAGTAAATATCTCGGCTATTCCCACCCCCCCACCCCCAATCATTATGGCAGAATACTGTTCCTAGATTGTTTGTAACTCCCACCCCCAGCCTCAAAGGCTGGGAAAACTATGATGAAAGAGAAGGGAGGGGAAGAGAGAGAGGAGAGAGTCCAGCCCTTGATGCTATCTTATGGAGATGATTTCAGGAGCATGTTGCTATGCTACTGGGACCATCAATAACTTTAAAGGCTCCTGTTAATGCGAAGCCCAATCTTGGTGCATTACTGGGAAGATCTGCATTCTTTTAACCTTAGGTGACTTTGCAAGCTCTGAAGGTTAAGGATTCTGCTACTGTACTGGATTCCTAGAAAGAAAACAGTGTTTAGAGTTTCCTTGATCAAGGAAAAGGCTAAGGCCAGCTACATTCCCCTGGCGAGGAAAGGATTAAACCTCAGCATTCAGGGGTTGAATGATGTCTTCTTCTTCTTCTTCTTCTTCTTCTTCTTCTTCTTCTTCTTCTTCTTCTTCTCCTTCTCCTTCTCCTTCTCCTTCTCCTTCTCCTTCTCCTTCTCCTTCCTCTTCCTCCTCCTCCTCCTCCTCTTCTTCTCCTCCTCCTCCTCCTTTTTCTTTTTCTTTTTTCTTTTTCTTTTTCTCCTCCTCCTCCCCCTCCTTTTCTTCTTCTTCTTCTTCTTCTCCTTCTTCTTCTCCTTCTCCTTCTCCTTCTCCTTCTCCTTCTCCTTCTCCTTCTCCTTCTCCTTCTCCTTCTCCTTCTCCTCCTCCTCCTTCTCCTTCTCCTCCTCCTTCTCCTCCTCCTTCTTCTTCCTCTTCCTCTTCTTCCTCCTCCTCCTCCTCTTCTCCTCCTCCTCCTCCCTCTTCTTCCTCTTCTTCTTCCTCCTCCTGTTGTTCTCCTTCTCTTCCTCCTTCTCCTCCTCCTCCTCCTCCTCCTCCTCCTTCTCTTGAATTTTAATCGTGATTTGAAACTCACTGCCTTTCAAGCAATATCAGTTATTTAATTAATGTTTCCACTTTCCTTCACAAAGCAACCACTGTTTAATGGACTGTTTAATGTCCTAGCAAATTGGGGGTGGATGGGTAGGGTGAAACAAGTGATAACTGAAAGTCGTACCAGGATTTGCACCACCATTTGTTCATCAGAACTAATCTTTCCATACGCCCCACCATTCAGCCAGAACTGATGAAGCTTCTTGGATGAGAGGGGAAACCGCTTCATCCTCAAGGAGAAAAAAAAACATTTCTTCCTCAAGAATTGCCTCTTTCTCAGTCCAATTGCCTTCTGAAAAACAACACCACCACATTTGAGGCTACCAGGACATTCCTTTCCAATCAATGAATTTGCAACATAATTTTGCAAATGTGGATGCTTATAAGGCATTGTAAAAATAGATGTTCCTTAAAAACAAAGGAGCAGCGCCACCAAATACACAAATGCAATCGTTACCTTGAATTGGAAGGTATTAAATGCCTTGTGAATTTACAGAATGTTCTTAAATGAAGAATAGAAGAACGTTGAATTGTAAAAGGGCAACAACCGTTTTCCAAAGGAGACATTCTTTGGTTTTTTTATATGTTGATTATGAGGTTATGGGGTATTAAAAACAGAAATGCAAAAGAAGCTTTTGAACAGATAAATGAATTAGGAAGACTTCAGTTCAAACCTTGCCATAATCTAGCTAGCAACGTCTGAAAACTCTGACACAATATATACATCTTTAATAACTATTTAGTAATTATTAAACCCACCCTTGTAAATAAGTCTCCAGATTTTAGCATTTGCAAGGATCTTTACTCGCTTGCTTACCTACACGTAACTGTGTTAGTCATTTGTGGCGTATTAACTGCCTGGAAAAGGTGAGTGAAGAAGAGGAAAATTCTAAAAAAAAAAAAAGAACACAGGAAAGAAAAGATGATTTCAGTTTTCAAAAGCATACTGACTTCTTCACCTGGAAAGGATGAAATGCATCGATCTGTTGACAAACAGGGAATAGACCCCTTCAGTAGAATCTCGCTCTAGAGTTCCTGGTAGTCTTGCCCCGATCAGAAAATTCAACTGAAGACAAATGGCTACGGAACAGTGATAAGCACGAGCGTTTTGCCTAGTAGGCCTAACTGTTGGGTTGTTAGTGAGTATCCTGTGAGCCAAGATAGTAGACTTTAATCAGATGAACCTAATCTCTGGTTTCTTTTTTTAAAATAATTTTTTATTATTTTTTCTTTAAAAACAAAAACAAGAAAAGTTTCTATTTTACAACAGTTCCGTATCAGTGTATATCTACAGTTTATGTTCCCCCTCCCCTACACATTCACATATTTATTTTTGTGGTTCCCTTATTCCTTATATATTGTACATACTACTCCTTACTTATTGTACATACTATTATATCTATATATTACTTTACATCAAGGGTGAAATCCAGCAGGTTCTGACAGGTTCTGGAGAACCAGTAGCAGAAATTTTGAGCAGTTCGGAGAACTGGCAAATACCACCTCTGGCTGGCCCCAGAGTGGGGTGGGAATGGAGATTTTGCAATATCCTTCCCTGGAGTGGGGTGGAAATGGAGAATGAATTTATTTATTTATTTATTTATTTATTCATTTATTTATTTATTGTTGCGATTTATATGCCGCCCTATCTCCAATGGACTCAGGGCGGCTCACAACAGTAAAATACAATATCCTTCCCCTGTCACGCCCACCAAGTCACGCCCACAGAACTGGTAGTAAAAAAATTTGGATGTCACCACTGCTTTACGTACATTGTATATTTTATCTCTAGTCTTAAAATGTCTCTTAGTGACCCTCTAAGTATTGTCCCTGAAATATAACTTTTAACGGGAAAGAAGTGATTGAATGCACGGATAATTATATCAATATCTGTTGGCATAGCAATACAGAGGCTTCTTGGTTGTGACCCTGATGACTCTCAGTTGTGACTCAACAGATATTAATATCTGTTGGACGTTAATATTAATATCTGTTGGGATAGCAATACAAGAGATTCTCTTGGTTGTGGCTCTGATGTGGAATCCTGCAGATTCCCCTTTAAACAAGTCTGTCTAAATATATCAAACCTGTACAGGTTGCAATTCCCTAATTTAAAATTCAACCCGGGGAAGGGTTCAAGGCTTCCCCTCTCTTAGGCCTCCCCTTTATAAGTGCAAAAAAATAAATAAATATGAGAATAAATGGATGAGCTCTTAAACAAAAAAAAAGCACAATAAATAGTTAACAGGCTACATTCATCCGGATAGATTACCTATTGTGCCTGTGTATTGTGTGATTTACAAGGTGTTTAAAACAGGTGGGAAAAACATGTCTGGTTGCTTTTTTTAAATTATTTATTTGCACGGGCTTTGCAATTCAAGGCTTAGTTTGATCTCCTTTTCACGGACAGGTTTATAAAATATAAACTATATTTTATTGTTTGATACGATGCGATGCTTGCTGTCTGCTCTGCCTGTGTATTGTTCTGGGGAAGCAGTGGAGTCCTTGGTGCTCTCTGAGCTTGGTTGTTTGTCTACCGACTTTTGATTATCTACCTAGGTTCATCATCTGTGCTAGAAGGGAATGGAGTTTGTGGGGGGGGGGGAGGAGGAGGAGGAGGAGGAGGACGACGACGACTGTGGTGCTTTCTGAGTTTGGTTATTTGCCTGCAGAAGTTTCATTATCCAACTAAGTAACATCATCAGTGTGAGTCTTTGTTAGCAGCCTAAGGTACAAGAAGGACAAAGTACAAACTCAATAAACAACAATACTTTTGGAGATTGCCCTCCAGCTAAGCTGTGTGTATGTATGTAAAGCACTTTCCAAACATGACCTTGGAATGTTCCAATATATCTGCCTCCCCACCTGGTTGTCCCAAAGGTGCTTCATCAAAAGGCAACTAGACTTTGTTTTTCCTTGGAAAAGTGTTGCTTCTCATCCAAGACGTTTCTTCAGTCAGAATTGAAGAAGCTTTTTGGATGAGATGCGAAACGTCTTCAAGGAAACACAAAGTCCACTTGCCTTTTGATGAAGCGCCTTTGGGATAGCCGTGACCTAGGTGTCTGAGAATCTCCACAGATAAGGTCCCCCTGGGAATTCCTAGGAATCATAATTCTTAACACTTAATTTTACACCCCTTTGTCACGTTCGTCTACTCATTTTCTCCCTGTCCAAGGCAGAGTACAGGCACTCCAAAACTAATTGTTTAGAGCGGTGCAGCCCTTCTCATTTCTTCTTGAAATTAATCAGAAACTCACCCTCGAGATCTTCATGTGTTTTTCCTAGGAACCTCCTGAGGAAAAAAATAAATAAAAGATCTGTCTACATGTAAAAACTAGGGATGTTTCGTATATTGTTGTGCCCATGGTAACTCAATTTGTGCACTCCTGACCTCAGCAGTCTTAATTTAAGAGAAGAAGAGCCGTTTCATTGTTCCAGTTAAGCAAGAGGGAACCAGAAGCTCATTCTCCATCTATTGCCAGTGACCTGATGAACTCAAACTAGATCTCAATCTATTTTCTGCTTCCCTCCCCTCTGTAGCACAGCTCCTGGCTCAGAGGAGTTTTAAATTCCTGCTCATAAGGGAGTTGGTGGGATGGTGCATCTTGCTGGCGCTTATGAACTGGAAGCAGAAGGCAACATCTTGAAAAACCTGTGGGAATTAGATATTTTCTTTATCAGACCGAGCTATCTGTTTAAACTTTAACTTCTAACCGCGGCAACAATGATCATTGTGAATGATAATTCACAAACTGAATTATCAGTTGGGTGAGGGAAGAATTGGAAAACAATTACTTAAATATTGGGTTCTGGGAATCTCTGGATCCATATGTAAATGGGAAAAAGGATTATTTTCCCCTTCACGTTTCCATGTCTTTTGATTATTTGAGGAGCCCATTGCTCCTTCTTCCCTTAAAATCGGTTTCTTTCCAGCATGTTAACAAGCCAGTGGTAGGATTCAAGTAATTTAACAACTGGTTCCCTGCCCTAATGATTTCTTCCAACAACCAGTTTGCCAAACTGCTCAGAAAGTTAACAACCGGTTCTCCCAAACTGGTGCAAACTGGCTGAATCCCACCACTGTAACAAGCCCATTAAATCCTAAATCTGATTTTTTCCCCCTGTCCGTTGGAAGACTCCAAGCATTTTCAAATTGGCCCAAAGTTCCAATAATTGACTTCGTAAACTAAGGAAGGATTTCCTACTGACTTGAGTTTCAGTGACTTCTGTTTTGGGGACTGCAATCCTGGTGGGAGCCAAGGAGAGAGAGAGAAGGGTTGTTAATTAGCTAGCTTTCTTCCCTCCCCCAGTTCACTCACTTCAGAAAGAATGTTTTAATGAATGTCCCGATTACTGTTGAGCAGGCAAAGCTGGGGCAGGGCCATAACTCAGGGGCAGGGTGTAAATTTTGCACGCAGAAGATCTCAAGTTCATTCCTGGACAGTTCACGCTGAGCCATGGGAAAGAAAAAAAAATACTTTTTGACCTATCATGGCAGAAAAAAAAATAAGGTAGATGAGCCAATAGCACATACGAGTTTATATATTTTGCTGTACGTTGATTTCTTTAACCATGATTTGTTGAGTGCATGACAACTGGCTGGATCTGTATTGCATATGAAGGCATGTACGATGGCTTAGAAACCATAGTGGTTGGCCGTATACAAAACATCAAAGCTATGTCATTGTGGCTTGATCATGACTTACTCTTAAGCAGGGAAGTCCTCATCTAATGACCATTTGAAGTCATGGTGGACTCTACAAAAGCTACTTATACCTTGTTCCATATTGCTGCAGGCACACATGCCCTGGTTAAATGACTGCATTTCATAGTGGTGGAGTGGTTAGAATGCAGGATTGCAGACTAACACACTGCTGACTGCCAGGAGTTCGATCCTGACCACCTCAAGGTTGACTCAGCCTTCCATCCTTCCAAGGTTGGTAAAATGAGGATCCAGATTGTTGGGGGAAAGAC
>WNWU01000047.1:4548064-4562997 GCA_012654045.1 Ptyas mucosa | reverse complement strand
TATATATATATATATATATATATATATATATTTAAGTGTGCTGAGAAGACATGGTGGCAACCTACTTCTATTAAAGCCACAGCTTTTCTGCTGAAATTGGAAGGTAGCGACCCGACGTGAGATTGAGTTTCTGTGGCTGCTAACATCTTGAGAAGATCTGCTTTCGTTTAAGAAGAAACATTTTTAAAACAAAAAAAAAAGAGTTTATAACTGAACTTTTGGAACCGTGTGGGCAACATCTGCTCTTGACTCAACACACTTTTAACAATAGAGGCAGTTTCGCATGCAAAACAGGTAGATATTTGAATCTGTGGTTTTATCTCCTGCAACTTGCTCTACAGTACTTGAAGAAAGTTGTTAAATGCACAGGAGTTTCTGTTTCTGTGCTCTGAGCCACTGTAACTTGTGGTCCACTTGGGTGGATAATGTGATTTCTGCAAATCAAGTGGCTTATAAATAGATACAGATTAACAGAGTTGGAAGGAATCTTATAGATCAGTGATGGCTAACCTTTTCTGGACCGAGTGCCCAAAGTGCGCATGGCCAAACCCCCCAAATGCAATGCGCATGCGGTCCCTGTGCATGTGTCCACCCCTGTTCATGTCTCCGCAGCCCTGGCACGTGCCCTAACTCCTGTGCATGCGTGGCAGACACCCGACGACCAGCTGGCTGGCAGGAGGCATGCTCGCCAGCTGGCCGGCAGGAGGCATACATGGCAGACTTGAACTGGGGTGACAGCTCACCATCACGGTTATAGATCATCTAGTCCAACCTCCCGCCTAGTAGACCCTACACCATTTTTGACAGATGGCATCCAATCTCTTCTTGAAAGCTTCCAGTGATGAAGCTCCCGCAACTTCTGAAGGCAACTTTTGTTCCATTGGTTCATTGGTTGAACCCATGGCAACTTTTGTTCCATTGGTTGATTGCTCTCACTGTCAGTAAATTTCTCCTTATTTCCAGGTTGAATCTCTCCTTGATCAGTTTCCATCCGTTATTCCTTGTCTGGCCTTCTGGTGCTTTGGAAAATAGCTTGACCCCTTCCTCTCTGTGGCAGCCCCTCAAATATTGGAACCCTGCTATCATATCTCCCTTGGTTGTTCTGTGCAAGATTCAGCCGGGACTTCTCTCCCGCAGCACCACAAGCTCACCAATGTATTAATCCCTGTTCTGGTGACACCCCACCGTGGATTCCACTACCTTTCGGAGTTGTCTGATGAACTAAGTAGAGGACCTTATTAGATTAAGCCCATTGCAACTCATGCATTAATTACATGTATTAAATTATGTGTATTTAATACACACATGTATTAAATTTCCCCAAATTTAACATGGACATAACTAGCAGGAAGGGATACTTTGATGTATCGGTTAATATATCAGGTTAACGGCAAGGTGATTGTGAGTTCTAGACCCAACTGATGTACAAAGCTAGCTGTTTGGACTAGACATGTTCTTTCAACTTCAGGAAGAAGGGCCCAGCAAGTTGTATTTGAAAATGTGGCCCTAAAAACTGAAAGGACTTTTCCAAGCATTTGCCAGGAGTCAAAACTGACTTGAAGCCAAAATTTCCAAATGTATAACTAGTGGGATATTTGTGGTGGGTAGGACTCTTTTTGGAGCCAGGGGATCCATTCTAACATCTGGGGAGTGCCACCTATGGCAGCGTGATCTACTCCAGTGGACATCTTTGAGATTTTAATGACAATCTATCTTCTCAGCTTCTGTCTGATATTTTTATTTGGAGATACCGAATACATACTTGCAAAGGATTTCTCTGAGCAGTTGTTCTTCCTAAAGATTTCTAATCAAGCAGCACCTTTCATATTATAAGATGAAGTTGAACATATTGTATGTCCAAACTTTGCTCTCCGTATGAGTATGAAACCCCCGGATCCAGAGTTTTCAGTGGAAGAATGTCCTTCTGATGATGCTCTTAGCAATTGACAATTGTCGCAAACTGGCTCTTTGCTCTCTAATGACTGTAATCACTGGGTCTTGCAACTGACCATGGTTTCATTTGCGGTGTGTTATCTAGGGCTTTCCAATGTAGTATTTGTTGATTTTTGTTTGAAGTGTTTGTAGCCTGCTATATAGATTAAAAAAAAAACAACCTTCCAAGCAATTAACACAAAAGTATTAAAAAAAACCAAGATAGTCTTCGATTTGAAAGGCATAATACAAAAGAAAAAAAAAGACCGATGAAAGAAGAATATAAACAGACCACTATTCTTACCAAAGGGGGGCTCAGTGGCTCAGTGGCTAAGACACTGAGCTTGTTGATCGAAAGGTTGGCAGTTCAGCGGTTTGAATCCCTAGTGCCGCGTAACGGGGTGAGCTCCCGTTACTTGTCCCAGCTTCTGCCAACCTAGCAATTCGAAAGCACCTAAAAAATGCAAGTAGAAAAATAGGGACCACCTCTGGTGGGAAGGTAACAGAGTTCCATGCGCCTTTGGCATTTAGTCATGCCGGCCACATGACCACGGAGACGTCTTCGGACAGTGCTGGCTCTTTGGCTTTGAAACGGAGATGAACACTGCCCCCTAGAGTCAGGAATGACTAGCACATATGTGCGAGGGGAACCTTTACCTATTCTTATTTTGAGAACCAACAAGTGGAATGGTAATAGAAACAAACCTTCAAAGAATAAATTGTTCCAGTATTTTCCCAGAACTCAAAACCTACAAGATAAAATAATCAATAATATTGCTAGTTAAAGGACTGATATCTAGTTTGATTTGATAATAGCTTCAGGGCTTGTGAAGGCTATATGCTTTTAGATTCACTAAATGCTTAGTAACTTCGCTCTTGTTTGGAGACAGAAGAATTCAACCTGCAATTCAATTCTCAGAGATTTTTGCATAAGTAATTTCTGAGCAAGATTGTGTGGTTAGGGAATATATATATTTTATATATAAGAAACCAAACCATTCAATGCCTCCAGAGTTAGGCAGATATCCACACAAAGTTTCAGCATCTTAGTAACATATGGGGCCATCATCAGTTCCTTAGTAAAAGAGAATCATGTTTAATCTTCCTTAGTTTGTTTTGTATTTTTTTTAAACAAAGCTGATTCTTGCTTGGTTACTTTTTATCTTGTTTATTGTGAGGAGATATCAAGTTAAATCGGTCTGTCGTGCAAATCAAGTGATTTCTCCCAGCTTTGGCATTTGACTATGCTTGCATCCTTAGTCCAAATATTGTGAGCTAAATAATAAATATTTATGATGTTGTTTCCCAGATTTTTTCCAGGTGTGCCAAATACTTGGCAAGGGAAGCAGTTAACCACATCAAGCCTAGTTAGGCTTGACTGCAGATAAAGGATGATGTTGGGCCATCCTCTTTAAGTTTTTCCTATCCATGGTTAACAGTTTAGGTATGAAGAAAGATTAAGAAAGTTAATTTACTCTGCTCTAAGAGGGTTTTTGTTGTTACTTTCAGTTATTTCTCCCTTCGAATAGAATTCTTTATTAGCCAAGTGTGATTGGACACGCAAGGAATTTATCTCTGGTGTGTAAGCTCTCAGTGTACATTTAAGCAACAAAGGATGAATTGTGATCATCATCATATTTTCCTCTTATTTTTGCTTTTCCTGTTATGGTTGCCTACATTGTGTTAGTCCCTGCTCAGGTAGTTTTTCAAATAGTTTTAGGTTTTTGTTTTTGTTTTGGCCAATCAGATTCCTCATAAAGACAAAGAAACCGTCTAGATTTGTGTTTCGTATCTCATTGGGAATTTTGTTCTCCACTGGGCCATGGACACGATGCTTCACAGATGCAAACCAAATTCAGAACTCTATCCCCTAAGTGTGCTGCCCCAGATAAGCGATGAGACTCTTAATCTCCTAAATTGGCCTGCCTGTCAGTTCATTGTTAATCAGATATGTTTCATTAATATCATCCCATTCTCTCAACTTTTGGCAGTTCAAGCAAAAGATAGCCGGTGTTCCTTTGTGCTGGAGTTTAACCCTTCACATGATTTGAATAGTTCTTTTCTTCGGAAGACATACTTTTCCCTAACTTGGACTATGAGACAATATGATCAGTTGTAATCATGTTATCACTGTTATTTAGCTTTTGTTATCTATGATCTATCTAACCAATCTGTGGTTTGTTTGACTTTGCATAATGTACCCTGTTTTTCCCCAAAATAAGACATCCCCTGTTAATAAGCCCAATCGGGCTTTTGAGCGCATGGCAATAAGGCCAAGCGCTTATTTCAGGGTTCAAAAAAATATAAGACAGGGTCTTATTTTCAGGGAAACACGGTAAGTATCTTGATATATGTGATCTGTAAATCATGGCTTCTGACTTAGTGTGTTGGGTGAACCCTGGTTTAAAAGGTGTATTGAGTCCTATATACCACTTCTACACCTATTTTCTGCCTACAGGAAGTTCTTGACATATGACTGGTTGCTTAGCAACCATTCAAAGTTATGACTGACTCAAAAAAAAGGACTCACAATCCAGATTTGAAGTTCTGATGGTCCCTGTTGTGTTCAAATGATTGAACTTGAGGTGCTCTGAAACATGGCTGCGTTTAAGTCCTTATCCTACAGTCACATGATCACATTTTACAATGGTCTTGCAAAAAAACTGGACCTTCCAGTTTTCCACAAAATCACATCCTTAGGAACCATTGGTCCGCTTAATGACTGTGGCATTGGCTATACAACCACCGCATTTCAGGGATGAAGTCCAGCAGGTTCTGACAGGTTCTGGAGAACCGGTAGTGGAAATTTTGTGTAGTTCAGAGAACTGGCAAATACCACCTCTGGCTGGTCCCAGAGTGGGGTGGGAATGGAGATTTTGCAATATCCTTCCCCCAGGAGTGGGGAGGGAATAGAGATTTTGCAGTATCCTTCCTCTGCCACGCCCACTAAGCCACACCATGCCGACCAAGCCACGCCCACAGAACTGGTAGTAAAAAAATATTGGATTTCACCACTCCTGCATTTGCTTAGTGATTATTGAAAAACATTCGTAAAATTGGTGACACGATTGACCGATTTTTACGACCATTGTGACATATGAGTACAACGGTCAGGCTCCATGACAGTCATACAACGAGGACTATGGTTGTGGTAGGCTAGGCTGTAACATCCATGGATTGGATGTTACATTTTTCTCATACGAATCAGACCCAGATTTCATCCCAGTTGCTAACTTTAAATGAGTTCTTATTTGGAAAAAACATTAGGCAGTATTGCTGCAACCCCTTTAACTAGAGAAGTGTATGCAAATACAGATGTAACATAGAGTGGTAGCGTGTATAATCAAAACTATTTTAGAAGTTGGTGGTCCCTGCTGTGAGCAATTGTAATGAAAAACAGAAAGTGGAGGATTAAAGCTGTTTTCTTTAAGTTACACTGGGTTTTTTTTTTTAAATGCATCTGTAGCGATTAACAGAATAAAAGTAAATCCTAGCCTTTAGGAACATGTTCGTTTCTAAACAATCCGGGTTTCTAAACAAATGAAATGAAAATGTAACAAATTACAGGATAGTGGCAGATAGGAAAGCTTTGATTAAAAGTTTGAAGCTGTTCAGAACTCTAAATTGGGGGTTCAGGTTTTTTTTGTTTTTTTAGAGAAATCTATAGATTACCATCCAAATCTCCAAACCGAATATCCAGATCAAAGTGGGAGACCCCAACGGAATGCATTCAACAATTCAGAATAATTTGTGTGTGTGTACAAGGCTACTTTTTCCCAAACCAATTCAGAAAACTGAATTGTTCTTGTGTTCAGACAGTGACCCAGCCTTGACTGATAATACAAATGAGATCTGAGTCAATTTGAAACTTCAAAAGACGGAAAGGTTCTTATTTCTGACTAGCCTATTACATAGGCAGATTGTGAGGACAAAGGGAAGAGCAAATTATGTATATAATTACTAAGACTGATGGAGAAAGGCTGTCAAACAACTAATAATAGTAGTAATTAAAATACTTGGCTCATATGGAGACCCACGGTCAGAATCCAAAGTGGGAATGGAGTGAAAATCAAGAAAACTTTTACGTTTTTCTCCCCCATAGCTTCTCCAGTTGTGGTGATTAAATTCCAGTCTTTGAAGCTAATCATGGTCCTCTATTTGAATATTGAATTATGCTTTGGGAGAACACACATTTTCTGTCTCTCACACTCTTCATTTCTGTTTCATTTTTATATCTGAAAAACTTTGTAGGTGGGGGTGCGGGTGGGGAGGAAAGATCTTGTTTAATTTTTTGATGTCTACTGTGCAGCACAAAACACAGAAGTTGATTCCGGTGTGATCTTTTTGCTCAGATTTATTTGGTGACCTTGTAGAATATTCACTCCAGACTAGCATGTTCCTTGGTGAAGGAATTTGTGTATAACCAAAGCCAAGATCTTCTCTAATGTTGTAAATTTGTAGTTAGAACAATTAATCAATTGAACAGCTGGCTTCCCAGAAGTGTGGGTGCTCCATTACTGGAGGATTGTTTTTCTTTAAAAAAAGATTGGATAACCATTTATCCGGGATGGTATAAGGACTCCTGTCTTAGTAGGGATTTGGTCCCTTCAGCCTTTATTTTGAACCTTCTTAAGGTAAAGGTAAAGATTCCCCTCGCACATATGTGCTATTCGTTCCTGACTCTAGGGGGCGGTGCTCATCTCCGTTTCAAAGCCGAAGAGCCAGTACTGTCCGAAGCCATCTCCGTGGTGATGTGGCCGGCATGACTAAACGCCAAAGGCGCATGGAACGCTGTTACCTTCCCACCAAAGGTGGTCCCTATTTTTCTACTTGCATTTGTTTTTTATGTGCTATCGAACTGCTAGGTTGGCAGAAGCTGGGACAAGTAATGGGAACTCACCCTGTTACATGGCACTAGGGATTCGAACTGCTCAACTGCTGACTTTTCGATTGACAAGCTCAGTGTTTTAGCTACTGAGCCACCGCGTCCCTACTTTTTACCCTACTGTAATTTTCTCTAAACTGCTGCCTTTTAGATGTATTGATCTTTAGTTCTCCCCATAATGTCTCAAAGGTGCTTTTTCAAAAGGCAACTGAACTTCCTTTGTTTTTCCTTGAAGATGTTTTGCTTCTCATCCAAGAAGCTTCTTCAGAACTCAAGAGAAAACAAAGGAAGTCCAGTTGCCTTTTTAAAAAAGCACTTTTGTGTCAACCATGACCTGGATGACTGAGAATCTCCATAGACATTATCCTCATAATCTCACAGCTAAAGACTCTGTTGGCGAAGATTATGGAACATGGCTCTTTAAAGCTACAGCTTCATCTTTTCTTAGAGATAGTGCGGTGGATTAGGTCCAGAAAAGATAAGGAATACCAATAAGCAAAAGAATTTAAGAGATTAGAGTAATAAAGCTTCCTGGAACAAAATTAGCATGGCAAAGGTGAACATTGCCTCACCAATCCTTTAAAGAGAGTGTCTCTTTTCTTTGAGAGTGTCATGGATGGAAATCGCCCTATCAGTTTTGTTTACTTGGATTTTCAAAAAGTCTTTGACAAAGTTCCTTATCGTGATTTTATGAATTACTATGTGGTTAAGAGAGAAAAAAGCATGGTATCAAAATTAACGGGGATTTTTCTTTTAACCTAGAGAGGTTGGAGACTAAGAAGTGGAGTCTATCAAGGATCTGGGTTGGGATCAATGCTTTGAAACTTCTTCATAAGTAGTCTTGATGTAAACTGACAATGAGCTGGCTGAATTTACAGATGAAACCAAGTAATTCCAGATGATAAATACCCAAAATATTTCTAAAAGCCAAAAAAGGAGAATATTTGAAACTCAAGGCTGAAATGAGGGTTTTAACAGATTAACAAAGAGACAAAAGTACCTTCAAAAAAAAAGAAAGAAAAGAAAAAAGAAAGCATAAAAATGAAGAAAGATATTGAATTCCTGGGGCAAACATTAAACAGGTTAACAGAGTTGGAAGGGACCTTATAGGTCATGTAGTCCAATCCCCACCCAAGCAGGAAAGCCTACACCATTTCTGACAAATGGCAGTCCAGTCTCTTCTTGAAAGTCTCAAGTGATGAAGCTCCTACAACTTCTGAAGGCAACTTCTGTTCCATTGGTTGATTGTTTTCACTGTCAGAAAAATTCCCATTTCTATGTTGAATCTCTCCTTGTTTAGTGTCCATCTATTATTCCTTGTCTGGTCTTCAGGTGGTTTGGAAAATAGCTTGACCCCCCTCCTTTCTGTGGCAGCCCCTCAAATATTGGAACACTGCTATCATGTCTCCCTTGGTCCTTCTCTTCACTATACTAGTTTTGCCCAGTTCTTGCAACCATTCATCGTATATTTTAGTCTCCAGTCCCGTAATCATCCTGGTTGTTTTCCTCTGCACTTTTTCTAGAGTCTCATTGGTACTCTCTGAGCCTTGTTGTTTTCTTGCAGACACATCATTACCCAAACTAGGTAACATCATTAGCACTGATGATATAACCTAGTTTGGATAATGAAATGTCTGCAAGAAAACAACCTGACTCAGAGAGTATCAAGGAACCCTTATTTCTGGAAGCTCTGTAAAGATCTCTAATTTGGGACAATTGTCAATCAAATGATCGGGGTTGAGCAGTCATTAACTAACTACAAAAAAGACAAGGGAATCATAGTGGGTAGGTCAATGAAGGTGTAACTTAAGGATCAGCAGATCTGAAAAAGGCAAATTCCATGCTAGGAAAGAGATTGGAAATCAGAATGCCAAGATAGTAATGTTCATGTACAAATCTTATTGCATGTCCCTATTGAAATTATATAAAACTAAAATGTTTGGAATACCTTATCTTGGGGCGGGAAAAAAAGCCAATGGGAGTCATAATAAAGGAAAATAAAACCATGCCTAGCAGGGAGAAAATAAACGGAGACAGTTGTTTCTGCCTGTTCTCAAAGCATTAGGACCCCTAGCTATCCAGTGAAAGGATAAGAAAGAGGTTTAGAAATTAGTTATTTGTGTAGTATAGAGTCACTTGTGGAATCCATGACCAGACGGCATGGGGCTGGCCACTAACTTGGCTGGTTTTAAAATTGGGGGTGTATGTATAAATATTAAATATTAACGGATAGGTTGTTCTTTCAGACAAAGAAATCCTGGGACTAAGCCACCGTCATAGCAATTTGGTGGGAAAAAGTAGTCTCAGCAGGAGCTTACATGGTCCAGTTCTCTCAGAATGAACTGAACCTACAGAATTCCTTTCCTAACTGGGAATTGTAGCAGCTGTAATCTGTACAAACTTGGAGAACACCCACTTGGGAAAGAGAAAGCTAAATTATAGGACTGAATACACAAACGGCACCAAGCCATACATTATTAATTAAGTCCCGGTTGGCTGTGCTCGAATTTGTTTTGATGTTTATCTTGTAATGTGGAGTTTTATAATGGTTGTTTTTATCTTTTGTTTCATTGTTGTATGCTGCTCAGAATGGCTTTTTTGTGTGTGAGATGGACAGCTGTACAGTTTTTAGTAATAGTAATAGTAATAGTAATAGTAATAGTAATAGTAATAGTAATAGTAATAATAACTTTATTGTCATTGTACCTGTATACACAGTATACCTATACAGTGAAATTCACTTAACACCCAAAGACCATGTCCAACACATATAACAATCCCCAAACACACACCCCCACCCACCACAAATTCCCCACCCCTCAACCACCCAAACATCCACACAACAGACCAAGTAATGCTGTCCAACAGCTCACTGATGGTGGCCCTTTAGTTCAATGCTGAGGTGCAATTATAGCTCTGGGATAAAAACTATTCAGAAAACGTGTGGTCCGAGTTTTAATTCTTCTGTATCTTCTGCCAGAAGGCAGATTTGATTAATAAGTAAAGGAATGATTGAATGAATGAATGAATCATCATCATCATCATCATCATCATCATCATCATCATCATCATTTAACGACCCCATAATCCCTTGCGGGGTAGAGTCTGGGCAACTGAATGGAGCTAGCAGAGTGTTTACTGGTCGGATGCCCTTCCTAACGCCAATGCAATGAATGAATGAATGAGTACAGAACCATTGACTGCCTCTCCCGAGTTCCATCTACCAGGCCTGCAACAGTGGGAACGCAGGGTATGTTTTAGATCCCATCTATTAAGTAAATATAGGTGATGGGACCAGGGGTGGGTTCTACTTAACTTTACTACCGGTTTGCAACAGGGCTGTGCGCGTGTGTGAGCAAAGCGAGCACACGCGTGTGCTCTTCTGTGCATGCGCAGTAGCGTTCTGATGACGTTGGGATCGGTGGGTGGAGCCTCCCGCAGGTTTTACTACCGATTCTATAGAACCGGTGCTAACGGGGGCAACCCACCACTGCATGGGATCTAGAAGAAGGCTCTTCTCTTCAGTGGCCCCTTTGAAACATCATTCTCCCAGAAATAAGATTGGCTACTTTTCTAGGAGGTCCTGAAGATGTGGTTTTGTCAGGGAATCTGGGGGCACCAGGTTAAATCAAAGGTGATCTTTGATTTGTTTTTTGTCGTTACCTTGGGGGTGGGGGGGGATGAGATTTCTAAGGATTTTATAGTGTTGATTTTTTAAATGTGCGGCCCAGAGTTAGCATATGTGAGTTGGGCGGTCCTATAAATCTATAAATAATACATAAATAAATAAATGTGTGATCACTTAAAAGCCAAGCCAAGGTATGGGTGGTTTGCAATCTGTGAACCTTATGTAGGAAACAGATTAAAGTCGAGAGAGGGAAGAGCCAGTTTGGTACAGCGGTGAGGGTGCTGGCTTAGGAAACCAGGAGATTGTGAGTTCTAGTCCCGCCTTAGGCACAAAAACTGGCTGGGTGACTTTCGGCCAATCACCAGGAGACTCTGCGATCTAGCTCCACCCTCAGCGTGAAAGTTTGGGTCACTGTCTTTTCGCCCAACCCACCTGCTGGATTGTTATTGTTGGGGAAAAGGAGAAGGAAAGAGCAATATGTATATTCACCGCTTTGAGTTACTTAATGAAGTAATAAAAGGCAGGATAAAAATCAAATAACTAAATAAATAATAAACACACTATATCAGGTCAATCCTAAAACAGTTTATTGATTAGGCCTTGGGCCCTATCAAAGTGCAGAGTTCCAGACACAAATTATTATTACTAAAATCTGATAAAAATAATTTAAAATGGAATTGGATAAAATGCAATTTGAAATGAAATTGGAATAACGTACGATTTAAAATGAAATTGGAACGCAAAGGAAGAGATTAGAGAAGAAAATATCATAGAATATTTAAATAAAATAAAGATTCAAGAATTAGAAGAAGAACATATAGAATTATTGAACAGACCAATCTCAATGTTAGAATTAATAGAAGCAAGAAAGGAAAAAAAAATAACAAGACACCGGGATAATTTAAAATTTAAAAAAAATTAAAATAAATTTTTAAATCAAATGAAATTTAAGAAAGAGACACCAGATATCAATAAAATAATATCATTATATAAGGTGAGGGAAATAATGTATACTTAAGAATATAGGATATTGATATTGTAACAATTCAGGTATTATAGGTAGATGTCATTAAGAAGATGCTTGTTGTAAATTGTTTTACTTGTATTTATAAATGTATTATGTGGTTTCTTAAATTAATAAAAGTTTAAAAATTAAAAAAAAATAAAATGAAATTGGAACAAAGTAATTATAAAAGGCGGGCTAAAAATCAAATAACTAAATAAATAATACACACACTATATGAGGCTTCATATGAGCCGAGGTGGCGCAGTGGTTAGAATGCAGTACTGCAGGCTATTTCAGCTGACTGCTAGCTGCAGTTCGGCAGTTCGAATCTCACCAGGCTCAAGGTTGACTCCGCCTTCCATCCTTCCGAGGTGGGTAAAATGAGGGCCCAGATTGTTGGGGGCAAGAGGCTGACTCTGTAAACTGCTTAGAGTGGGCTGTTAAAACACATTAAAGCAATTTATAAATCCAAGAGCTATTGCTATTGCCCTTCTATCCATCCATCCATCCATCCATCCATCCATCCATCCATCCATGATGCACAGTGATTAGAATGTGGTATTGCAGGCTAATTCTGCCAACTGCCAGCAGTTCAATTCTCACCAGCTCAAGGTTGACTCAGCCTTCCATCCTTCTGAGGTGGGTAAAATGAGGACCCAGATTGTTGGGGGGGGGGAACAATAGGCTGACTCTGTAAACCGCTTAGAGAGGGCTGTAAAGCACTGTAAAGCAGTATATAAGTCTAAGTGCTATTGCTATTAATGGCTGTTTTAGTGGAAAAGCCTCAGCTTGGGAGCCTTTCCTTCCTACTCTTTGTCATAAGCATAATGATGGTGGTAGAGACGTGGGTGCCAATTTGTGTTCAGTGGAGAAATGTAGGATACAAGTTCACCAGAGTGCCTGCTTAAACATCATGGGAAAGTTTGTAGAATTTAAGCTTTCTAGATATATTCATTTCACGCGGAATTTTAAAGTCGCTGTCCTTACGGGATTCCAGAGGCATCTGACTTGGTCAGCAATGCTACAATCTTGGCAAGCCTCCCTCCTTTCCCCCTTCTCTCTTCGTGTCTGTGTCTTTTCCTGCCTTCCTTGCAATTCCTTTCTGGGGCCTGAGGCCCACTTGCTTAAAACCATTGCTCTCCATCTAGTCCAGGGGTCACCAACCTTTAGGACCTCAGGGACCACTAAATTCATAATTTTAAATCCCGCTAATATGATCTGCCTAATGACTGGCTGGGTGGGCGTGACTAGGGGGGTCATGTGACTGGGTGGGTGTGGCCAACTCAATGTCACTCACATCGAGGGGTGCCTCGCCAGCCTCTGGTCACCCCTCCCTTCCCAGCTACTCCTTGCCTCCCCTTCCGGGCTCCTTAGGGCCCAACAGGAAGCAGTTGTTGGAGCTAAGCAGCTACCATGAGAAAGAGTTGGCAAAACAGCTGGCTCAGTTCAAATTGGATCTGACCGAGAAGGAGGCTCAGCAAAAGCACCTCACGGAGGACTATGAGCATGGGCTTTCCAAGCAGAGGGAAGACCCATGCTAGTGCAAGGCCAGGTACCAGTGCCTGGAAGCTCAGAGGGCTGAGATGGTCAGCCAGTTCCAGGCCATGATGCAGTCCCACACCGGCTCTTTGCCACCAATGGCGTTTCCCTCCAGCCTTCTCCTAAAGCCCCACACTAGAAGGCTGAAGCAGACCCCAAGTCGGAATTTCTGCCCCGCTCTGACCCACACAAAAAGACCCCGAAGCGGGAGACTCTCTGCAGCAACACAAATGTTCATTGCACGTATCTCTCCCAGGGGCCATCGTTTGAGGATCCCTGATTTAGTACAGTATAAAAAATGCAAATAATTTTTCTGTGCACCACCAAAAATTTTCTCACGGACCACCAGTGATCCACGGACCACCAGTTGCCGACCGCTGATCTAGTCTTCATCTTTTCGATGAAGCGTCGGCGGGCTTGAGAATTCAAGCATCCCTTCCCCTTTTCGCACAGGTGTAGCTGCACGCCACATGTGGGCGAATGCGTGCTTGCTAGCCGGCGGACTCAGTCTTGCGCGCATTTTGTCGAGCCGAGTCCAAGCCTTCTCCTGCTCTGACTGCATGCACAAGGCACGCAGGACTCATTGGAAGGCGCTCTCCGCCTGCCTTTCATCTCCTCCTTCCCTCCCTCCCTCCCTCCCCTCCCCATTCTTCCTACTTCAGCTCCACTCCCCATGTCAGTTTACTTACTCATCTGGAGGGCTGGGCTCGCTGGCCTCTTGAATCACTTTGCATCAGCCAGCAGGAGCCAGGCGGGGGGAATTCTAAGGAGGGAGGAAACAAATCTCATGACATCTCTTGGAAGGGGAAAAATAAAGACTGTTCTCAAAAGAGAGATTTTCCTTGCGGTCATGAAGATACCCCCCCCTCCCTCCTCTCCTTTCCACCGTCTGTTTGCTTTCGTCAGACCTCTTTACGAGGTGCTTAGTTTCCCAACCGCTGGGGGACTGAAGCCAGCCAAGGCGGCTGGGAGAACTCCTAAGCCCAGATTTTCTCCTGTTTGGTAGAGTTTGCAAACTGTGGAACCGGTGACCCAAAGACTTAACGATGCAGATTGGCAGGGCCGGACGGGGAGTTGAAGTTTGTTTTCTTTCTCCTCTTCTCTGCTTTGAGGAGGAGGAGGAGGAGGGTGTGCGGGTATGCAGAGGACAACGAAAGGGAAACCCGTCTCCTTTTCTCACACTGCGTCCCAAAACAATGTGGGATTGCTCACAACCCGCTTTGTATGTAGGGACCACCTGGCTTGTTTGAACACTGTTGAGAGGTAGCATTGGAGGGGGGGAGGGGGGCTTGCAAAGATTTCCCCTCCCCCCCCAAAGTAGGACAAGAATAAGGTTTTTTCCTCTGCATTCCCAGCAGTGCTTCTGGATTGATGGTCTGGCAACAGCCTAGGCAACTCAAGCAAAACAGCCCTTGGGTTAAAAAAAAAATGTTTTTCCTGAATAAGTAATGCAACATCTGAAAAATTTGGGTGCCTTCGTATCTGTCTGTCTGTCTGTCTGTCTGTCTGTCTGTCTGTCTGTCTGTCTACCTACCTACCTACCTACCTACCTACCTTACTACCTACTTATCATATATCATATCTATCTATCTATCTATCTATCTATCTATCTATCTATCTATCTATCTATTACCTACCTACCTATCATATATCCTATCTATCTATCTATCTATCTATCTATCTATCATCTATCTATCCATCTATCTATCTATCTATCTATCTATCTATCTACCTATCTACCTACCTACCTACCTACCTATCATATATCATATCTATCTATCATCTATCTATCTATCTATCATCCACCCATCTATCATCTATCTGTCTATCTATCTATCTATCTATCTATCTATCTATCTATCTATCTATCTATCTATCTATCATATATCATATCTATCAATCATATATATATATTTATATCATATATCATAATCTATCTGTCT
>WNWU01000047.1:4522134-4547964 GCA_012654045.1 Ptyas mucosa | reverse complement strand
TATCTATCTATCTATCTATCTATCTATCTATCTATCTATCTATCATTCTCTAATCTCTACTCTATTTCCATAGTCTGTTCAAGTAGCTTTCACCTTTCCTTCCTTTGCCCCTTGTTTTCTCTTCTGTTTCCCTTTTTGTTTTAAATGTTGGTTTATTTTCCCTTTCCCATTCCTTGCATATCCATTTTTTTCTTTTAACTCGCTTGCAAGGAGAGAGGAAAGTGCCAGCTCCTCCCCATATGGACTTGGAAGTCATGAATCACATAGTCTGTAGAAGGGTTTTGCCCAGTCTGGTGCTTTCCAAGTCTGTAGGGACGGTGAATGTCAGAATTCCAGTCAAGCATTGATCGTACAGATCAGCCAGGATGATTGGCCTTTAAACTGAATTAAAGGCTCCAGGTAAGCAAAAAAAAATACCACTTGATTGTTGACAGTCCATTTTCAAATGGGGATTAGCTTCTGACATTTTTGGACTTAAATCTTCCCTGCAAAGCAGAAATCTATGGGTGTTTTTAAATTAAGGTTGGAGCAACTCAAGTTTAGACTCCCACTCAGTTATGAAACTTTTTGAATACCTTGGAACAATCAGTTTATCTGGCTTGAAGTGACCTCAGAGAGCTGTTGTGAAGGAGTGGCAACTGCAGTTATGAAAGCTGCTTAAAAGTCCACCTAGGCCAGAGGTCTTCAAACTTGGCAGTTTTAAGACTTGTGGACTTCAACACCCAGAATTCTCCAGCCAGTATAGCTGTTTGGGGACTCCTGACCTAGGCATACAGTAGTGGCCAAAATTACGGAAACCTTTTGGGAAAAGTGTATTTTCTAAAACTAGCTAATAACACCACTTTTTTTTTTCTTTGCAGCAGTACCATAAAATTATATATCAATGGAAAGATAATTTAATCCAGAATGTAATGCAATAACTTTTACGAAGGCTTTGCTATTAGAATAGTAGTTACACTACAAAGAAGAAAAGTGAAACATGTATAAAAAACGAGATATACAAAAATTATCCATAGAAACCATAGAACCATAGAAAAAAACGAGATATACAAAAATGATCACCATGTCAGTTAAAACTTAGTTGGGTAACCTTTAGCATGAATGACGGCCTTACAACGTCTTCCCATGGACTTTTAGTTCTGCAGCTGTTATAAAGTGAAACCAAGATTGAATGATGGCTTCTATTAACTGGGTTTTATTGCTGGGTCGCTTCAGACTAACAAGTTTCATTAGTCAGCTCTATAGATTTTCAATTGGGTTAAGGTCTGGGCTATTCCTCAAAAATACACTTTTCCCAAAAGTTTTCCACAATTTTGGCCACTACTGTATGCCTAGGTCAGGAGTCCCCAAACAGCTATGCTGGCTGGAGAATTCTGGGAGTTGAAGTCCACAAGTCTTAAAACTGCCAAGTTTGAAGACCTCTGGCCTAGGTGGACTTTTAAGCAGCTTTCATAACTGCAGTTGCCACTCCTTCACAACTGTAGAATATTTTTCTTCACCCTGTTCTTTCACCTTTCTACTCTCTGCTGAGATTCTTTCCATGATTGGAATAAATGCATGTATAGATTTGTAAGCAAATATCCTGGTTTTAATTGTGAATGAGCCTTCCTGGCAGTGCCTACTTATATTGTGCTCATAGTCACATTCTCCTGGCTTCCAGATAGGGGAAGAACCGATGGTTGGTGACAACTAGATTCTTTCTGTGGGAAGGTAACTGCTGCCCGTCCATCCCAAAGAATGCCTGTGATCCATGTCATCTTGTCCTAAGCATGAGACAGCCTACTGCTCGCCATGTGGTTCCCATGTGTTTGGCAAAGGGCAACAGTGGACTTTGCTCAAGGCCAGTCACTTAAATAAGGGAGCAAAGAGAGATGGGAAGATCTTGGCTTCCGGTCAAACCAGTGCTAGGAATTTCCTCTTAGGACCGGTGAATGAATGACTTGAGAATTTGATAGCAAGAGGAGCAAGGACTTCATTTAGAAGTGGGTAGGTCCAATTTCCCTGGGCTCCAAGATCACCGCAGATGGGGACTACAGCCAAGAAATTAAAAGATGCTTGCTCCTGGGGATGAAAGCCATGGCAAAGCTAGACAGCATGCTAAAAAGCAGAGACATCACCCTGCCAACAAAAATGTCCATAGTCAAGGCGATGGTTTTCCCAGTTGCAATGTATGGCTGTGAAAGTTGGACCATAAAAAAAGGCTGAGTGCCAAAGAACCTTTGAACTCTGGTGCTGGAGAAGACTCCTGAGAGTCCCTTGGACTGCAAGGCGATCAAACCGGTCAGTCCTAGAGGAGATCAACCCTGACTGCTCTCTAGAAGGCCAGATCCTGAAGAGGAAACTCAAATGCTTTGGCCACCTAATGAGAAGGAAGGACTCACTGGAGAAGAACCTAATGCCGGGAAAGATTGAGAGCAAAAGAAGAAGGGGACAGCAGAGAATGAGGTGGCTGGATGGAGTCACTGAAGCAGTAGCTTAAATGGACTCCAGAGTAGGGGTGAAATTTACTGCCCTACCGGTTCGCCAATGTGTGTGTGCTGCGTGCACGTTCGCTCCACTCGTGCGCCCTGTCATCTGCGCATGTGCAAAGCCTTCTGCGCATGCGCAGAGGCTTAAAATGTCACAAAAAAGTGATGTCATGATGTCCGCAAGGGTGGGCGGAGCCTCCTGCAGCCGCCACTACCAGTTCACATGAACCGGATAGAACCAGCTGGATTTCACCCCTGCTCCAGAGGATGGTAGAGGACAGGAAGGCCTGGAGGAAGATTGTCCATGGGGTTGCGATGGGTCGGACATGACTTTTCAACTAACAACAGCAACAAGGTCCAATGTAGACTTCTGTCCCTTCTATTGTTAGTCAATAAAGGGCTTGGACATTGAGAACATTGAGAATTTTGAGAGCAAGTTGATGAAATGAATGCAATGGGAAGAGCTTTCCTATTCCCTGGAAGGTTGTTGCGAAATGTGTGACTGGTCACACTCATTAACCACAAACTGGGTGAGGTTCTTCCTTGTCATTCTCTCTAACCTTAACCATCCTCTCCTCCCTTGCATTTAATCCTTTATATATCTGGTGGATTTTTAACTTGTAAGAATATCCAAGGAGTTATGTGGTACCTGGAGCTATAAATAAAAATGATGCTCAGGGCTGGCACTTTGTTTTGAATCTAAAAATCAAACAGATGGCATTATATCTGACTATAAGTGAACCGTCTCTGTTTGTAGGGGAGAGAAATTCTGATTAGTATAAAACACTTGACTGGGTCAAAGTCAGTGGTAGGTTGCTCCCGCTTCGGTCCGGTTCTTGCAAACTGGTAGTAACAGTGGTGGGAGGCTCTGCCCACCCGGCTGGACGTCATCACGGATGATCTGCGCATGCGCGCACTTCCATTTGAACCGTTAGCGGAGATAAGTAGATCCACCTCTGGTCAAACTGTATGAATATCTTGACCTAGTAATTTTGTCCATGGCTTAGTATCGTACCTAAAATGGCTCATTGAACTGAAATATGAATTGGAAGGAGAAGATAAAACAGCTTATCTTTCTTATCTTCTGGGCAAATATATTGTGCAAGTTTGTTTGCACAATATATTTACCCACCAATACCTTTGTTTTCCTTGTCAAATCCTTCCATTCTACTGTTAATTACATAGATATATACATATGTATGTTTATAGCATATCTATAAACTATATGTAGGTACTGTTAATATAGGTATGTACATATGTATGTTTATAGCATACCTATAAGCTATATGTAGGTACTGTTAATGTAGATATATACATATGCATGTTTATAGCATATCTATAAGCTGTATGTAGGTACTGTTAATGTAGATATATACATATGTATGTTTATAGCATATCTATATGTGTGTTCTGCATGTGTAGACTTTGGAGAGCAGGCAACGTAATTTCACTTTTTAAAAAAATTTGATTTATATGCCGCCCTTTTCCGGAGACTCAGGGCGGCTTACAATGCGCTAAGCAAGAGCCTTCATACTTTTGTATATTTTATACAAAGTCAGCTTATTGCCCCCATAAACTGGGTCCTCATTTTACCTACCTTAGAAAGGACGGAAGGCTGAATCAACCTTGAGCCCGGTGAGATTCGAACTTGCAGTAATTGCAGGCAGCTGGTGTTAATAACAGGGTGCTTTAGTCCACTGTACTACCATTTTTAATGTGTGCCAGAGTCTCACAGGAAAAAAAAAAGGCAATAAAGATTATCTTATCTTAATAAGAATGTGCAAGGGTATGTTTCAGCATTGGGAATATGACAGTATTCCGACAGTATTCTAATTTAAGAATTAGGAACAAATCTACAATATGTTAATATCAAGTTTTGTACTGCTGGCTTCTTGATAACTAATTAAGAACCCGGTCTTTCTTTCTTTGTATCTCCTTTGGACATGCAAAGCTTGGCTTCTTCCATTTTTCTGTGACCACCGAGTGGTTACAGACGCCAGATGAGCTGGTGTTTTGGCAGAGATAAACCGTTTGGGTGGTTTCTGGCTACCACAGCACAAGTTGGAGAGCTGCAGTTCCCAAGCTGCTACTGACCTTCCTGTTAGTCTAACCATCTGGGAGGCCCTATTCCTGCAGTGGTTTCTCCTGTTCCCCAGTGAAACAATTCAGCCTTTTTAAAAAAAAATAAAAATAAAATAAAGGAATCATGGAACCACTTCTGGGATTTTCCCAAGAGACAATATTCATCTGACAGTTCGAAAGCGTTCTCCTCTAAAAGGACTTGGGTAATCTAACATGTCCTAATTCTTTCTTGAGTCCTGTTGACATGTATCCTTCTCCTTTCATTCTGCCCTTGGAATCTGTTAACAAGTTTAGCTGATCATTCCTTCTTCCTTTTCAGTTTATTCTTTGTGGGAAGGATTATAGCTATTTGGCAACGTTTGTTTGTTTGTTTATTGTCATATTTATATGCCGCCCTTCTCCCGAAGGACTCGGGGCAGCTCACGGAATAAACAATCCAACAATGAATAGAATTAAAATGTTACAATCCAATTTAAAACCCCAAATCCCCAGATAGAATAGCAGTTACAGTATAAAGAAGAAAAGTGAAACACGTAGAAAAAACGAGATATACAAAAATTATCCATAGAAACCATAGAACCATAGAAAAAATGAGATATACAAAAATGATCACCATGTCAGTTAACACTTAGTTGGGTAACCTTTAGCATGAATGATGGCCTTACAATGTCTTCCCATGGAGTGAACCAAGTCTTTTAGTTCTGCAGCTGTTGTAAAGTGAAACCAAGATTGAATGATGGCTTCTATTAACTGAGTTTTATTGCTGAGTCGCTTCTGACTAACAAGTTTCTTTAGTCGGCTCCATAGATTTTCAATTGGGTTAAGGTCTGGGTTATTCCCAGGCCATTCCAGCAGTGGAATAGGATTATCTTGAAATTCCCCCCAAAAAGTGGTGTTATTAGCCATCAAACCTCAAAAATACACTTTTCCCAAAAGGTTTCCACAAGTTTGGCTGCTACTGTACAGAGAATATGCATTTCAAAATAGAAGGAATGTTATTGCCTAGAGTTTGTTTTTCCTACTGTTCTTGTTATAGGAGCATGGTTATAGAGAAGTGTTTAATCATGAGTGATACTATCCTTCTGTATTTTTCCACAGTGTTGTATCCTATTAATAATAGTGTTAGGATATTGGCTTAATTTTTTTCAATAAACACCCAGGTGAAAGATGCTAACAGGAACATACAGGCTCGATCATAACTTCTGTTGAGTTAATGGGCCATCGACACTAGTCTTCAAATCAGATTAGCTGAAATTAGATCCCTGAACAGGGATCCTTATGCTGGTAGATATATTCAACTTGCTTCCAAACAGCATGGAATTTGAAAGTGAAACACTGCCCAGATTCATCACTTGATTTGCTGTTGCTAAACAATAATCTGTTTTTGTAGCTCTGGAGCAAAAACATGAATTCAAATCCCAAAGTTCGCCTCCCAAAGTTCTGCAGCGCAGGTGGAAAATTTATTTATTTATTTATTTATTGGTTCAATTTATATGCCGCCCTTCTCCGGAGACTCAGGGCGGGTTACAATGCATTAAGCAATAGCCTTCATACTTTTGTATATACCTGCTTAGTAGGGCTTTCGGGGTCCCCTTAAGTGGTGTTCTTTTTTATACAAAGTCAGCTTATTGCCCCCACAATCCGGGTCCTCATTTTACCTACCTTAGAAAGGATGGAAGGCTGAGTCAACCTTGAGCCTGGTGAGATTCGAACTTGCAGTAATTGCAGGCAGCTGGTGCTAGTTAACAGCATTTTAGTCTGCTGCGCCACCAAGGCTCTTGAGCTGCCCTTCGCTACTTTCCGTAATGGTGGGTTTCTAAATGCATGTAAGACTCATATTTTTAGAAGAACATCATGGCTGCAATAGGAACACCAAATGAAGGAGGACGTTCGTGGCAATTTCCACACCTGAAATCGTAGTACAACTGTCAGTTATTAGATCTTACGTTAAGCCATAAAGTACTTCGTTCTGGTTTAGCATTTTGTGGAGAACCAGCCAGTGTGGCTTCTACACCAGGATGGTGTGCTGTGCAAATCCAGACACTTGTGGATTATTTATCACACCTTGCTGAAAGAAGCAATAGCTTAGACAACCCAACGTGCCACAATGAAGCTACTTGTGAATAGCTTTAGCTACCCCTTCTCCTTTTCAGCTTAACCACAGGATTGTTTTGAACACTGAATGAAGAGAGAGAAATACAGGTTCATATAGAAAATAACACTTGGTTGAAACAATGGGGGTGATGTATTGGCGTAACCCAAAGACAAGGAAATGAGTTATATGGGCCTAGCTGGGCACAATTATCTCTGTTTGCGATTGAAACAGATTGCAATGCTGTCTGGAATACATGCTCCATCACAAGAGGTGATGTCTTGGTTAGGGGGTTGGATTAGAAGACCTCCAAGATCCCTTCCAACCAGGGGTGAAATCCAGCAGGTTCTGACAGGTTCTGGAAAACCGGTAGTGGAAATTTTCAGCAGTTCAGAGAGCCGGCAAATACCACCTCTGACTGGCCCCAGGAGTGGGGAGGGAATGGGGATTTTGCAGTATCCTTCCCCTGGAGTAGGGTGAGAATGGAGATTTTGCAGTATCCTTCCCCTGCCACGCCCACCAAGCCATGCCATGCCCACCAAGCCACGCCCACAGAACCGGTAAGTAAAAAAAAATCTGGATTTCACTACTTCTTCCAACCATATTATTAGGATTCTATGAATGCTGTACATGGTTACGGAAAATGTCACCTGTTGTGTGTATTTAAATGGCCACTCAAGGCGCACAGAAGTGGATGTAGTAGGGAAAGGTAGGAAGCTTCAACCGGGGACAATCGAATGGCACAAAGGCAGTCCTTGACCGTTTGTGGGGTGTGTGCATAAATGCACCCATTTCTTTTCTTTTTTCTAATTGAACATCTGGATGCTCCTCCACCTCCCTTACTCCCACCTCCCTCTTCTAACTGTGTGAATGCTGAGAGAGCCTTAATTGAAACAAGCTCATATTGGCTCTTGTTTCCTGCGTGGGAGTGAGAGTCAGGCCTTTGCGAAAACAGTTCAAAAGTGCAGACAAATTTCAGCGAATCCTGCCTAAATAAATGGGATGAGGGGCTCAGCTAGGTTCATTTGCTCAAATGTTTTCTCTCCCTCCTTTACCATCTTCACCCCTAACCACAGATCTTAACGGATAATATTTTTCACCTGGATGATATTTTTCCGAGGTGAGGCAATATGCTTCTGGTTGGAGGCTTTCACTGTGGTAAATCCCCACAGAAGAGCCCTCCCTCTCTCTCTCTCTCTCCCTCCCTCCCTCCCTCCCTCGCTCCCTCCCTCTCTCTCTCTTTCTCTCTCTCTCTCTCTCTCTCCCTCCCTCCCTCTCTCTCTCTCTCCCTCTCTCTCTTTCTCTCCCTCTCGCTCTCCCTCCCTCCCCCTCTCCCTCCCCCTCTCTCTCCCTCCCTCTCTCTCTCTCCCTCCCTCCCTCCCTCTCTCTCTCTCTTTCTCTCTAATTTTGAATCAGCCCACGTCCCTCATGGAGGGATATAGAAGATGAGAGGCCCTCAAGCTCAGGAGTATTCAACCTTAGCAACTCTAAGACTTGTGGACTTCAGCTTCTAGTTGAAGCTTCATCCCTGGAAGCTTTCAAGAAGAGACTGGAGTGCCATCTCTCAGAAATGGGGTAGGGTCTCCTGCTTGGGTGGGGTGGGTGGGAGTTGGACTAGATGACCTACAAGGTCCCTTCCAACTCTGTTAATCTGTAATCCTAGAATTCCGCTGACAGCATGCCAGTCTTCAGGATCAAATGGAAGGTCTGCTCTTAGAGACCCAAGCATTGTTTGCAATTGTTAGCCAGCCTCATATGCAGCTAATCTAGGCTAATTTAACTTCTCTCTAGGACAGTATTTCCCAACCTTAGATATTTTCAAATGTGTGGATTTCAACCATCCATATATTATTATTAATTCATGAAGTTATGAACCACAGTCGCTGGAACATGGAAAACCCAAACCAAGCAAACCATTTTATGGCTTAACTTGATATGTGAATCTAACCATAGAGTTCTTTGCTTCAGTTCTCCATGCTATGTTGTATCAGGTCTCCTTCTGTGATGGCTTAAGAGTTAGTAGATATGGCTACAGGGAGCGAAGTGTTGGCAAGAGTGACATTTTGCTTCTCTTGAAGTCAATAGTAAGCTTGACCCCTGACCTTAGTGGTTATCCATCAGATCTTCAGACAGGAAGGGAAGCAGAAGAGGTGCCCAGGTCAGTCAACTCCTGTTGTGACCAGCCTCAACTGGACATCAGTTTTGGACTTGCTACTGTGTAAGGTACTCCAGAGGAACAAAAGGGCACAAGAGATTTTTTTCATGAGGAACAACTAGAATTGGGATTTGCATTTTATATAAGACAGGATGGAGAAGAATGTCTCATTACTGTCGCATGAGCTTTCAATATTGCTTTAGATTGCCATGATTTGGGTTCTAATACTGTTGTAAAACAGTGGGGATGAAAATATGATTCTCCACAACAGCAACTTAGCAATCATAGTCAAAATGGAATAGATATGAGGAATGCTCAGTCATAAACCATTGTTGAGAAAGTTTTGAACTTGCCCAAACCACTTGGAGAATAGCAGGATCCTTGCCTCATTTTAAAATTGACGATGTTGCAGTTGGACTTTTTAATTTGCTTGCAATTTATTTGCATATGCAAATTCAGCAGGGCTATTTTATTACTGCTATATATTCTAGGTACCTATTCTAGGTACATAAAAATACCTATTTCACAAGGGAATTCTTACACACAAGGATATTAAGTTGGTTAAACAAAAAGGATAAGCAATGCTTTGTTTGACAAAAGAAAACTTTGAGAGCTTTTTCTGTTTTAATACGGTTTTCAAAACATAGGTCATAGGTTTGTAACAGATACATTGAATATGCTCATACCTTATATTTATTGTGTGATTCTTATCATCATGGCTTTCAAAGCACAATCTGATTTACTTACTAACATAGGTGAATAAACTATAATTTTAGCACACCAATTGGTATATATATTTATGCCCTAGTTATATTACGCGTTGTATGAATCCAACCATTTTTATTTTATCCAAAACATGATGAAACAAATCATGATTTCATGTAATGAGATAACTATTTCTTATGATTCTAAATGATTCTTATGTGAATCATTTAAGGTGTCATTTGAGGTGTCTCTTATTATAATATCAGACTTGACTAAACGTATACTCAATTCTGGTAATTCTGTTAAATGTGGCCTAGAAATAGTTAGTTGTGTTTCTTCAGTTAAGCGAGCCTTAGCTTTCTTCTTTGAAGTCAAAATCCGTGCGGTTATTTGTGCTGGTTCTCCCTATTGCAAAATATCATTATATCCGCTAGCTCTGTTTTGTTGATCATGAGTGAAATTTGAACTGTTTGAACAGCAATCTGGGCTGGAGTAGTATCTGTTCAGAGAGACCTGGTGCTGGAATCTTGCTAAAGAGAGAGCAATTCATGTGTTACTGAACTTGGATTAGGACTGGATGCTGCAAGATCTTGTCATCCTGAACAAAACAAGTATCAATTTAAAACGAACATTACTTCCATTTAGTTTGTCTGTCTGTCTAGTCCGGTCCAGTCCAGTCCAGTCCAGTTTAGTCTAGTGAGAGCCAATTTGGTCTAGTGTTTGAAGACAACAGGCTAGAAATCAGGAGAATGTCACTTCTAGTCCTGCTTTAGGCATGAATGCCAACTGTGTGACTTTGGGCCAATCACCAGGAAAGGGTGAGTTCTAGTCCTGCCTTAGGCATGAAAGGCAGTTGGATGAATTTGTGGGGCCAGTCACTCGCTCTCAATCAACCTCATAGAATTATTGTTGTGGGGAAAATAAGAGGAGAAAAGGTATGTTGGATATGTTCGTTACCTTGAGTTATTTACAAAAACATTAAAGATGGACTAGTTGTCTGTCGGTCTGTCTGTCTGTCTATCTCTGTCTGTCTGTCTGTCTGTCTGTCTATTTATCTACATACCCTGTCTGTCTGTCTAGCTATCTTATCTTATCTATCTATCTATCTATCTATCTATCCATCCATCCATCCATCCATCCATCCATCCATCCATCTATCTATCTATCTATCTATCTATCTATCTATATCTATCTATCTCTGTTGGTCAGTCTGTCTGTCTGTCTGTCTGTTTATTTATCTACATACCCTGTCTGTCTGTCTATCTATCTATCTACATACCCTGTCTGTCTGTCTGTCTAGCTATCTTATCTCTCTCTCTCTCTCTCTCTCTCTCTCTCTCTCTCTCTCTCTCTCTCTCTCTCTCTGTTGGTCAGTCTGTCTGTTTGTCTGTCTGTCTATTTATCTACATACCCTGTCTGTCTGTCTATCTATCTATTTATCTACATACCCTGTCTGTCTGTCTAGCTATCTTATCTATCTATCTATCTATCTATCTATCTATCTATCTATCTATCTATACATCTATCTATCTATCTATCTATCTATCTATCTATCTATCTATCTATCATCTATCTATCTCTGTTGGTCAGTCTGTCTGTTTGTCTGTCTATCTATATAACTTATCGATCGATCGATCGATCGATCGATCTACCTATCTACACAAGTTTAAAGCAAGACACCAGTCCTGCCTCTTTAAGGCTGCAATCCCACTGAAATAAAGTTTATTTCTCAGTGAGCATGGTTAACGTTTATAAGGCATTGTATGCCATTACATGTTGACTTGCAGAATAGATTATGCAACTGAATCCAAGACCTGTTTACTTGGAAGTAATTATAATTCAACATAGGATTGAACATCACTTATCCTTACTTTGTTTGCAAATTCTCATCTTAATTGATTGCTTGATGTTCAGAAAGGCAGATCTCATTTTAGAAATCAAACATTTGGCAAGAATAGCTTTATTTCTTTTAATAGATGCTGGTTGGGCAAAGGAGATGTTAAAAAAAATGCTTCCTAGCACTTGAGCTGAAATAAGCTTGGAGAAAACATTTGAGAAGAGCGTAATTAAAACCCTGGAAGTAAAGAGAAACTCTTAGCAATGACAACTTGAAACAAAATGTTTATAAATGTTAGAAAAATATTTAACAAAATTATTTTAGGAAAATATATAGTCTTTTTTTTTATGTGAGACACATCACACTGAACCAGAGACTTTATAATAGATATCAAGGAAAGAGATAGGAATAATTAGGAAGACTGACATTTTATATTGAATTTACAGTATAGATATCCAATGTCCTTTGTAGTATAATAACATACGTGTTTATCCTTGATCCAAATACTATGCTAAGTCAAAATGTGGTTTGGATGGTTTAGATTTATGTAACCCAGTCAATTATGGTTTACTCACAAATCCCCAGTTAAGCCATAACTTAGCTTCCAGCCAGTCAGGAAGTTACACTGTAACTGTGTGCAGCAAACAAATTTTGCAGTATCGAACAAATTAGATATCGCGGCTTAGCGCAATCTATGAAGCAGGCCATTACATGCAAAGCCAACCATTGGTGGTTTGTAAACTATGGCTTATGGCTTTGGTAGTATGCATGAACCACAGCATTTATGCTTGCGTATCTCATGGTAACCCAGCCAAGTTCATCTATGCCAGTGGTGGGATTCAAATTTTTTTACTACCGGTTCTGTGGGCGTGGCTTGGTGGGTGTGGCACGGCTAGGTGGGCGTGGCAGGGGAAGGATATTGTAAAATCTCCATTCCCTCCCCATTCCAGGGGAAGGCTACTGCAAAATCCCCATTTCCTCCCTATCGGCTAGGACTTGGGAGGCAGAGAATAAATGGGAGCGGGGCCAGTCAGAGGTGGTATTTACCGGTTCTCCGAACTACTCAAAATTTCCGCTACCGGTTCTCCAGAACTGGTCAGAACCTGCTGAATACCACCTCTGATCTAGGCCATTTGAATGTTGTTTGTCAGTGCTACTATCCAAGTGATGCTCTGTGAGGAGTAACTGAATGGGCCTTGGTTTAAGGAAATGTGAAACACATTGCCCTGCAGGCCTGCTCCTGGTGTGTTTCTTAAGGTCTGCTTTGCACATGTGCTTCTTTTTGTATTTGAAGTTGGCCAACAGCAAAACAAGTGTCAGGACTGGCTTCTCCCATCTCTCAAAAGCTGTGCCTGAATCACTCTCCCATAGCCAGAAAACAACCCAGCTGCCCTCTGACCAAGCTGCAAAGGTGATTGAGCTGTTACTGGGTGGTCTTTTTTTTTTTCTTTACCCACCAAGCATGCTAAGCCCATCATTAAAACACAACAAGCTGCTTAAAAATAGGGGGAGAGTGTGCAGGACACTTTCCCTTGGTGTTATCTCTTGAGCAGAAGACGGATGGCAGCAGTGTGTTTATTTCTCCAGAGCTTTGCTAATAAAATCCTCTAAATATCCCAATGACATTTTTAAACAGTGTTTGGAATCTGTTGCTTGTTGTCCAATAGCTTGGCTTATAGTTTCCCACTGCATTTGCTCCTAAATAGCCCACCAGAAACGGCCCTTGTGAGTTCTGCAGAAAGATAACAAGCAAAACTGTGTATCTTAGTAGACTATCGAATAAAATATCATAAACATTGATAGGGGGGAAAAAAACCCTTCCTATCTACGTGATACTCTCGGTCCCCATCCTACCCCCTTACTTTAAATGAGGATTTCATTGCCGTAAAAATGTGTAGACATACTCACTAGTTGGGTGAACTTATTGTGATAAATGGAGTTTGCCTTATCATAATTCCCAGGGTATACAGTAGTGGCCAAAATTGTGGAAATCTTTTGGGAAAAGTATATTTTTGAGGTTTGATGGCTAATAACACCACTTTTTGGGGGGAGTTTCAAAATAATCCTATTCCACTGCTGGAATGGCCTGGGAATAGCCCAGACCTTAACCCAATTGAAAATTTGTGGAGCCGACTAAAGAAACTTGTTAGTCAGAAGCGACCCAGCAATAAAACCCAGTTAATAGGAGCAATCATTCAATCTTGGTTTCACATGATAACAGCTGCAGAACTAAAAAACTTGGTTCACTCCATGGGAAGACATTGTAAGGCCGTCATTTATGCTAAAGGTTACCCAACTAAGTATTAACTGACGTGGTGATATTTTTTGTATATCTCGTTCTATCTCTTTCACTTTTTTTTTATACTGTAGCAAATCCTTCATAATAGTTATCGCATTACATTCTTGATTAAATTATCTCCATTGATATATAATTTTAGATCAACTACTACTATAATTTTATAGTAGTAGTATGTACTACTACTCCAAAAGAAAGTGGTGTTATTAGCTAGTTTTAGAAAATACACTTTTTCCAAAAGGTTGGCACAATTTTGGCCACTACTGTATTTTTTATTGTGCAAGTGGACTGTTTTAATTTGGCAAGATTTCTTTCTGTAGGTAGGCAACCATAAAGAAAACTGCTTAGAAGAATCTCAACCTGTCTATCTTGGTTTTGGTGCTGGGACAAAGGGAGACTTAATACCTACTATTCAATTCTATATAGTATCTTTACAAAATCAAATCCAGAGAGTAGCAACTCAAAAATGGTCTCATACAGTCCACTTCCATTGGCTGTTCATGGAATATTATCTTCTTTGTTGGTGAACTTAGATTGACCCATTGAGTAGTATTCTAGCCAGGAAGAAGATAGTGGACATCTATTGACATCGGTCTATGACTTCAGTTCCCTTGATCCTTCCACCATCCATATCATTGGTATCCACTGATGTCCCCGTTTCTCATCTTTGTCTTCTAGATATGGAATGTGCAGATGTGCCTTTGTTAACTCCAAGCAGCAAAGAAATGATGTCTCAGGCATTAAAAGCCACATTCAGTGGTTTCACAAAAGAGCAGCAACGACTGGGAATACCCAAAGGTAGGTCACAAGTGCTGATTGGTGCCAACGTGCTACATGATTGTGTGGTTTCAAAACAGGTGCAAGTTGAATGGGTTTGTGGATTGCATTCTGGAGCCCCTCCTATGTCATTCAGCTTTCATTTAGTATATAGAAAGCAATTTGAACATTGCACAGCATTTGGGGCATAAGAGTAGCAGTTCTATCATATATGGATATGTTGCAGTTCCCAGGGCATAGAGTTCCTCAGGTCTCCGTAGTCTTCCACAACCTTGAAACTCACATGTCTACGGAGATTCTCAGTCATCCAGGTCATGGTTGTCCCAAAGGTGTTTTTTCAAGAGACAACTGGACTTACTTGTTTTTCTTTGAAGACATTTCGCTTCTCATCCAAGAGAGCTGAAGGAGCTTCTTGGATGAGAAGCAAAACATCTTCAAAGAAAAACTTGAGATTCATAGTTTCTTTGCTCTGACACTTAACTAAGTGACATTCACCTTGATGGTGGAAACATCTGACAGCCTTTTTCTTATATGTTACTATATTTTTAAAGGGTGGTTGGTATATTATTAAGAAGGGCGTACGGTTTGATACTGAGAAGCTGACGTAGGCAGTTCTCAACTTACAACCATAATGGAGTCTGCCACATCACGGTCATAACTTGTCATCCTTTAGGCCACCTGAACCAATTTTACAACTTGTTTTGCAGTGGTGATTAAGCAACCTTGTGGAATGACCACCACGGTCATTAAGCAAACACCCTGGTTGTTAAATAATCTAATGGTTCACAATAGGTTGATCTTGCAAAATAATAATAATAATGAAGTAAATACTAGTTTTCAGCAAAACCATCACAAAACACAGTCATGCAATTGTGGGATCCTGCAAAGCGCAGAAAATGTGGGCTGGTTGCCTAGTGCCTAACATGTGGTCACATGACTGAAGGGGCAGCAGCTATTGTAACTTCGGAACTGGGTTGTAAGTATCCCTGGGGAGGTCTGTTGTACCTTTTTTACAGATTTACAACTTGACAGTGTTGGAAGGGACCTTATAGGTCATCTAGTCCAACACCATTTCTGACAAATGGCAGTCCAATCTTTTATTGAAAGTCTCCAGTGATGAAGCTCCCACCACTTCCAAAGGCAACTTCTGTTCCATTGGTTGATTGTTTTCACTGTCAGAAAGTTCCTTCTCATTTCTAGGTTGACTCTCTCCTTGATCAGTTTCCATCTATTATTCCTTGTCTGTCCTTCAGGTGCTCTGGAAAACAGCTTGACCCCCTCCTCTCTGTGGCAGCCCCTCAAGTATTGGAAGACTGCTATCATGTCTCCCCTGGTCCTTCTCTTCAGTAGACTAGCCATGCCCAGTTCATGCAACCGTTCTTCATATGTTTTAGTCTCCAGTCCCCTAATCATCCTGGTTGTTCTCCTCTGCACTTTTTCTAGCGTCTCAACATCTTTTTTATAGTGTGGTGACCAAAACTGGATGTAATACTCTAGGTGTGGTCTTACTAGGACTTTATAGAGTGGTATTAGTACCTCCCATGATCTTGATTGTATCCCTCTCTTAATACAATTTAGGATTGCATTGGCTTTTTTAGCTGCCTTCTGGCTCATATTTAGCTGATTGTCCACGAAGACTCCAAGATCCCTCTCATAGTCACTGCTATTAAGCCTGGTTCCCCCAGTTTATATGTGTTCTGGTCTGCTAAGCAACCAGTCATAAGTTGATGTCTACCTGTAAACTGAGCAAAATTGCAATTAATATGTCCTGGCGATGGTTTCCAATATCTCATCATCTAAAGAACTTCTGAATAATATCCAGCTTTTTGCCACCTTTGATAAAAACTACTGGAGAACTCTTACCAAAAAGGAAGAGGTTTCTTGGCCAATTCTGCCAGCGTATTGGGAAAGGCTTACATCCCATTGGATTGTCAACAGTGGAGAGAGTACAGTATGATTTTTCACTGAGAGAGATACAAAGATCAATAATTCAGGCTAGCAAAGATCTTGCAGCCTTCCCCAATAGAATGCTGTAAACCCAGGGGTGAAATCCAGCAGGTTCTGACAGGTTCTGGAGAACCGGTAGTGGAAATTTTGAGTAGTTCGGAGAACTGGCAAATACCACCTCTGGCTGGCCCCAGAGTGGGGAGGGAATGGAGATTTTGCAATATCCTTCCCCCAGGAGTAGGGAGGGAATGGGGATTTTGCAGTATCCTTCCCCTGCCACGCCCACTAAGCCACGCCACGCCCGCCAAGCCACGCCCACAGAACCGTAAAAAAAAAGTAAAAAAAATGGATTTCACCACTGTGTAAACCGCATACAAAAAACCGCTCCTTTCTATCTATGGTTTCTTCATGCAGATCCTCACCAATGGACAGAAACTCATGTACGGGACTGGATTATGTGGGCCATGAATGAGTTCAGTCTGAAGGATGTGGACTTCCAGAAGTTCTGCATGAACGGAGCTGCCCTGTGTGCTCTAGGGAAGGACTGCTTCCTTGAATTAGCACCAGACTTTGTAGGAGACATTCTTTGGGAACATCTGGAGATGTTGCAGAAAGGTAATATATGATGATCACCAATAACGAGCTGGGTTGCTTTGATCAGGACTGTATTGGAGACTACACAAGTTCATGGGAGTTCCCCCTGCAAAAATCAATGTTCCTGGTTCTGCATGACTTTAATTTATTGTACAAATGAAGGCAAATACATGTGTTTAATTTATCGTGTTTCGTTGTTCCTCAGAGATATATAAGTATAAGGTATTCCTATTGAATATTTTGGCAGAGTCCGGTTATAGTGGTTATACATTTTTAAAGGTAGTTTAATCTTTATCTATATTTTGGGAATATAGGAAATTGCTTCTATTTATTTAGGAACTCTCTACATAAGGTGTGCCCAATTTGCAACCCGTAGGCCACAGGTGGCCCTGGACAGCTAGTAATGTGGCCTACAAGATAATAAACTCCCTTTAGTTTTCTATATCTTTGATTATTTATATACATTAACTGTATTATATATTTTATATGTGGTCCAAGACAATTCCTATTCATTCAATGTAGCCCAGGCAAGCCAAAAAGGTGCACAACCATAGTCTACATTATAGGTTGATTAATGCAAGATCTATGGATTCCAGAGTCCTGTCAAATCCCAAAGAGATACCTTTCATCCGCTCCCTAGGATATCCTTATGCTGGCTCCCCAGAGAATTCTGGGACTTGAAGTCCATGCATCTTAAAGTTGCTGAGGTTGAGAAACAATGGACTAGGGCAGTGACGGCTAATCTTTTCGGCACCGAGTGCCGAAACTGGAGCATGTGCCGCAGCGGGAGAGAGCAGCTGGCCAGTGTACATGCTCACGGCGGCCAGCTGCTCTTCCGGATTCCGTCACACGCATGCATGCCAGCCAGCTGCTCTCTTCTGGGTTTCTGCATGTGTGCCGGCCAGCTGGTCGACCAGCTGGCCGGCGTGTATGCACATGCTGGTGCCTGGAACATCAGCTGGTGACGGCGCACGTGCCCACAGAGAGGGCTCTGCTGCCACCTCTGGCACACGTATCATAGGTTTGCCAACATAGAACTAGGGCATAAGTTCAACTCTGCAAGAGTGTACAGTTCCACAGGGGGTTTATCAGGTTGCTGGCTTAGTCTGCATATTCTAGACCAGCGGTGTCAAACTCGATTTCATTGAGAGCTGCATCAGGGTTCTGTTTGACCTCGGAGGGATGGGGTGTGTGGCCGGGGGTGGCTATGACCAGGGTGGGTGTGGCCAGAGACGGGCATGATCAGTGTGGGCGTGACCGGTGGCGTGATACGGGACTCATGTCTGGGGCACCTCTGATGGCCAACTGCTAAGGTAGGACTTCCCTGAGACCCTCCCTCACTCTCATTATAACCTTCCTTCCTTCCTTCCTTTTCTTCTTTCTCCGTCCCTCTTCATTCTCCTTAATTATTTATTTTAATAGTCATATTTCTATGCCGCCCACTCTCTGAGGACTCTGGGCGGCTTACACCAAAGATAATATACTAAATAGCATATTTGCCCCCAACAATCTCGCTCCTCATTTTACCCACCTCGGAAGGATGGAAGGCTGAGTCAACCTCGAGCCTGGTGAGATTTGATCCGCTGATCTGCTGAACTAGCAGTCAGCTGAAGTAGCTGCAGTACTGCACTCTAACCACTGCGCCACCTCGGCTCTTTTCTTCCCTTCTTTCCTTATTTTTCATTCCTTGCTCTCTTCCTATCTGCCCATCTTTTTCTTTCCTTTTTTCCTTTCTCCTTTCCTGTCCCTTCTTGCACGCTCAAATGCAAAAGGGAAACCTTTTTCCTTTCGCTTTGTTTTTAGTTTATTTTGGTAGCCCTCTACCAGCAAAAAAGCAGCCTGGGGAAGGGGGCGCATGGCTTCCCCGAGCTCCATTTTTGCTGGCAGAGGCACCGCATACCTGTCCTTTACTGTTTCCAGGCCGGCCCTGTGGGCCAGATCTAAGCACCCCATCCGGTCCACGGGCCTTGAGTTTGATGCCCCTGTTCTAGACCCAAATGCTGTTGCAAAATTATACCTTTCTCCCACCTGTAGCTGACTATTCCTGCACAAAGTCTTTTTAGTAACTTTTCCATCTATGTGCTGATGCATTTAAGAAGCGGAGTTCTACACAAACAAGGGACCAACACTACAGCCACAGATAGGAAGAGTTTCTGTGCCATGGGTGGGATTTTCCAGCCATGTATAGTATAGATCACCAGCATTCAGTTCTTTGCCAAATAACTGTGAAATCTTATTCTCCTTGGAGCCTGTGGGGGAAAGATGCTAAGGAACCAAGTTCACTGCCAGGCTACACACAGTTTATAAGGGCAAAGCTGTATTTCTGACACCTCCTTTTTCCAAAAATAATGGAGAAGCATCAGCTATTCCTGGACTCCCCTGGATAAGCTTTACTAAGGAACAGAGTGGCATTCAGGTCTTGCATAATAAGGTGAAACCAATTGTAAATAAAGGGCACCCACTAAGATGTTTGCAAACCGTTTTGGAAGCTTCTGTAATAGGTAGAGGCAGGTGTTTATTATTCCATTTTTGGAGGCAAGTGTGGGCTGGGACAGTTTTGTCTGTTCCATGAAATCCACTAAAAAGGTAGGGGATGTTGCCACCTTCTGTGGCTTTCTAAAGTTAAACAGGCCACCATGCTTGGATGGGCAGCCTCTCATTTCTCTTGTTGGTGGCATATAGTTGCAGCTCTTTTCTTCTTTTTTCATTTCCAACAAGTTTCGGCGTGAGAGTTGAGTAACCGGTGGTGCAGCGGACTAAATTAAGTGCTAGCACTTAGCTGCCTGCAATTAGTGCGAGTTCAAATCTCACCAGGCTCAAAGTTGACTCAGCCTTCCATCCTTTCGAGGTGGGTAAATTGAGGACCCAGATTGTGGGGGCAATAAGCCAGCTTTGTATAGAACAACACCGCTAAGGGTGGGTCGAAAGCCCTAATAAGCAGGTATATACATAAAAAAGTATGCAGGCTATTGCTATAATGCATTGTAAGCCACCCTGAGTCTACGGAGAAGGGCGGCATATAAATTGGACTAATAATAATAATAATAATAACAACAACAACAACAACAACAATAAAATAAATAACCAAACAAGCTACATGCAGAGTATAGAAATTTAAGTTTCTGTGTGTGTCGTTGTGCTGTGTACACTGGCATCATCATGGCATACCTAATGCAAATGATAGACCAGGAATCTTTTTTTTTTAATTGATTTATATGCCGCCCTTCTCCGGAGACTCAGGGCAGCTTACAATGCGTTAAGCAATAGCCTTCATACTTTTGTATATTTTATACAAAGTCAGCTTATTGCCCCCACAATCTGGGTCCTCATTTTATCTACCTTAGAAAGGATGGAAGGCTGAGTCAACCTCGAGCCTGGTGAGATTTGAACTTGCAGTAATTGCAGGCAGCTGGATGTTAATTACAGTGCTTTAGTCTGCCATGCCACAAGTCTTTTATTAATCTAGTTTAATGATTTGGTTTACCAAAATCCCAGGTAACTTCTGATGGGATGGGAAAAATTCCTTAGATTGAAACTCTTTAAGAATCAATGAATGGTATTGTTGTTAGTTGCGAAGTCTGTCCGACCCATCGCGGTCCCATGGACAACGTTCCTCCAGGCCTTCTTGTCCTCTACCGTCCCCTGGAGTCCATTTAATCTCACGCCGACTGCTTCAGTGATTCCATCCAGCCACCTCATTCTCTGTGGTCCCGTTCTTTTTTTGCCCTCAATCTTTCCCAGCATTAGGCTCTTCTCCAGTGAGTCCTTCCTTCTCATTTGGTGGCCAAAATATTTGAATTTCATCTTCAGGATCTGGCCTTCTAAAGAGCAGTCAGGGTTGATCTCCTCTGGGACTGACTTGTATGAATGTAGAGATTACTAAATGGAACTAGAATAGCTGATGTCCCCAAATAGTATGTCAACCTCTTCAGTCAGTAAAATGAGGACCCAGATTGTTGGGGGCAATAGGCTGACTCTGTAAACCACTTAGAGAGGGCTGTAAAGCACTATGAAGCGGTATATAAGATTAAGTGCTATTGTTCAATGCAAGGCAATGCATGTTGTTGCTTTGCTACTCATTTTTATTGTTTACCTGTATGGGAATAAGTGAGGGGTTCCTTAGAATTGAACAATATTCTAGGAAACAACTTTAGTTGATGAGTTTGATGGGCAAGAAAACAACACCCAAATTAGCTAGTGTTTTTTTTAAAACTGGAGAGATATTGGCAAAAGTTGATTAAGGTTGAGTTCTAGAAAATAAGGACCCTTTGCTAAACAAGGACCTTAAAACATATGCAGCAAAAGTTTGTTTTAATGGATTATTTGGAGGAAGACTATCTCTATAGTCTGAGAAATAGAACAAGTGCATCATTGTGGCGATATATTATCTGTAACATTATGCAACTAACAGAATTTTGCATACTGACATTAGGGAAATAATGCAAGTTAAATCATTTGTACAAACATGTCCTTACATAAATGGTAATTTGGTTTGTTGTATGCAAAGTCCATTTACCGAGGTCCAAAAAATTGAGCATTTGCTAGGTTCCTTCAAAACAGCTAGTTTTGACTGGTTTTTACAATGTCTGAAACAGGTTGAAAAACAGTGTTCACTTTCCATTTCTATTTGTAAAACTGGAAAGAATAGAATAGAATAGAATTCTTTATTGGCCAAGTGTGATTGGACACACAAGGATTTTGTCTTTGGTGCATACGCTCTCAGTGTACATAAAAAGACAAAATACATTCGT
The DNA here is from genome assembly GCA_012654045.1 of Ptyas mucosa. NCBI lineage: Eukaryota > Metazoa > Chordata > Lepidosauria > Squamata > Colubridae > Ptyas > Ptyas mucosa. The sequence goes on along the minus strand of WNWU01000047.1, from coordinate 4,526,260 downwards.
CAAGAATCATAAGCTACAACATTTAATGATAGTCATAGGGTACAAATAAGCAATTGAATCATACTAGGAAAGAATAAATATAAATCGTAAGGATACAAGCAACAAAGTTACAGTCATGCAGTTGTAAGTGGGAGGAGATGGGTGATAGGAACGATGAGAAGATTAATAGTAATAATAATGCAGCCTTAGTGAATAGTTTGACAGTGTTGAGGGAATTATTTGTTTAGCAAAGTGATGGCATTCAGGAAAAAAACTGTTCTTGTGTCTAGTTGTTCTGGTATGCAGTGCTCTATAACATCGTTTTGAAGGTAGGAAGAGAGCATTTCACTGAGGCAGCCATCGGCGGCGCCATCTTGAAGGAGAAGTCATCATGGATCTGATAGCTATTATCTATGTCTAGTGAGATGAAGATTGCCTAAAGCAGAGGTGCCCGACCTTGGCAACTTTAAGACTTGTGGACTTCAACTACCAGAATTCCCCAGCCAGCCATGCTTAAAGTTGCCAAGGTTGGACACTCCAGGTATAAAGCATGACCGTTGGGTAAATTTCCATGAAGGTGTTAAGGTTAAAGGAAGCCCTTCCTCCTCCTTAGTCATCTTTCAGTCCTATATTCCCACATGCAATGACTAATTTCGATCCATCAGGGAACGAAGTGAGGAGCCTATTTATTTTTGCTGATTCTGGACAGAAGCCAGCCAGAGAATAGTCTACATCAATTCAAAAAGAACCTAATTTTGACCTCCCCTTCTGCTAGGGGGGGGATGGGGAAGAGGTTGAAACAAAACTAAGACTTGTGTGAGTTGAGTTGTGGGAGCTTTGTGCCCTTTTCCCTCCTTCTGCACAGATCTGCCAAACTCCTGGATAGATGGCCACAGGGAAGGGAACAGGTCAGGTTATAGTTCTAAAGAAGGCACCAACTTTGTAGTCAACGAGAGGGCACTGTTGACTGTGAGGAACAAGGGTTTACAGTAGTGGCCAAAATTGTGGAAACCTTTTGGGAAAAGTGTATTTTCTAAAACTAGCTAAGAACACCACTTTGGGGGAGGGAGTAGTAATACCATAAAATTATATATCAATGGAAAGATAATTTAATCAAGAATGTAATGCAATAACTTTTATAAAGGATTTGCTATTAGAATAGCAGTTACAGTATAAAGAATAGTAAAAGAGGTAGAAAGAACAAGATATACAAAAATGATCACCACGTCAGTTAATACTTAGTTGGGTAACCTTTAGCATGAATGATGGCCTTACAATGTCTTCCCATGGAGTGAACCAAGTCTTTTAGTTCTGCAGCTGTTCTAATATGAAACCAAGATTGAATGATGGCTTCTATTAACTGGGTTTTATTGCTAGGTCGTTTCTGACTAACAAGTTTCTTTAGTCGGCTCCATAGATTTTCAATTGGGTTAAGGTCTGGGCTCTTCCCAGGTCATTCCAGCAGTGGAATAGGATTATCCTGAAACTCCCCCAAATAAGTGATGTTATTAGCCGTCAAACCTCAAAAATACACTTTTCCCAAAAGGTTTCCACAATTTTGGCCACTACTGTATTTTAGGGCATGGGGAATGGAAAGGGATTAATTTTGAGTATTCTGAAACATGTTGATGAAGAAGACTTTGCCTGATGCCTTTTCTGTCTTTGTTAGACAGCCTGTGGTAGTTGAGTCACCTCTGGCTGAAATGTTTCGAAATACTTAAGTGTGTTGGAAATACCTAAGTGTGTTGGGAAACCTGCTCGTAAAAGTTATCAGGACAGGGCAGAAGGTTTGACCCTGGCCATCTTGATTACTTTGACCATGCAATTCTTCGTGTTTGCTTTGGCAAAAGTTTTTGAAGCTATGGGTCTAGGACACGCTGCTCAGTACAATCTGGCCTGGTCAAGCTGATATTGAGCACAGAAGCTTCCTACTGTGGTTGAACAGTTTGTGGGCCACGTAGACCCCTGAGATGCTTTTCTAGGTAAAGGTAAAAGGTAGAGGTTCCCCTCGTACATATGTGCTAGTTGTTCCCGACTCTAGGGGGCGGTGCTTATCTCTGTTTCAAAGCCAAAGAACCAGCACTGTCCGAAGACGTCTCCGTGGTCATGTGGCCGGCATGACTAAATGCCAAAGGCGCACAGAACGCTGTTACCTTCCCACCAAAGGTGGTCCCTATTTTTCTACTTGCATTTTTTACGTGCTTTCAAACTGCTAGGTTGGCAGAAGCTGGGACAAGTAACGGGAGCTCACCCCATTACGTAGCACTAGGGATTTGAACTGCCAAACTGCCGACCTTTCAATTGACAAGCTCAGCATCTTAGCCACTGAGCCACCGCATCCCTTATAGAGATACTTTTCTAGATTCCCCGAATTCCTCAAGATCCTCCTGATGAATAACAGACTTTTGTTATTTTGTTTATTTTGCTAACAAATTACCTGGACAGAAGTAAGCAGCGGGGTACCCCTAGGTTTTGTCTTAGGCTCGGTACTCTTCAATAGCTTCATAAATGATTTAGATCCTGGTTTAAGTCTGGTTTAGCTCAGCAGACTAAAACCATAGTGATCAACACCAGCTGTCTGCAATTACTGTAAGTTCGAATCTCACCAGGCTCAAGGTTGACTCAGCCTTCCATCCTTTCTAAGATAGGTTAAATGAGGACCCAGTTTGTGGGGGCAATAAGCTGACTTTGTATAAATATACAAAAGTATGAAGGCTATTGCTTAACGCATTGTAAGCCGCCCTGAGTCTCTGGAGAAGGGCGGCATATAAATCAAATAAATAAAAAAAGATGAGGGAATAGAAAGGGAACTTATCAAATCTGCAGACAACAGATTTCGAATGTGCAGAAATGGACAAACTTACTTTAGAATTAAACAATAAGGAAGACTTGGAATATTATTTAACTTGGGATAATTGGTATCAATGGATAGAAATGAAAAATAAGGAATGTATAGAACAAAATAAGATATAAAATGTGATTAAATATGTTGATTAAGTAGGAACATGTGGGAATAGATGAAGAAAGTTGAGAATTAAGTACTGTCCGAAAGACGTTGAACTGTATAATTATTACAGATGTATTTTTCTTATAGAGGTATTTTAACTTGTATTTTTGCATTTTAAATGTTAATAAAAGGTTTTTTTTAAAAAAAAGAAAGAAAGAAAGGGAACTTATCAAATCTGCAGGCAACATTTTTTCCCTCTGTGAAATTTGTTAGCAAACAACTGAATAACGATGACATGATTTCCTGCATAGGAGCGTGATGCGTCCCTTATTCACATTTTTTTTTGAACAATAGTCAAATTAAACCAAAATCAATGAAAAAATATTCAGCGATTTTGCAATATGACTAGACCGTGCCAAATGGCATACTCATGAGATGTTAGCTGCCAGCCACAAACAGCTTTCCTAGTCTGATAAAAAAATTGAGGGAAAATCCTATTACACAACTATAAGTCATTGTAACTGTATCAACAACATTTGTTTAATAGAACTTAAGGAGGACAATTCTCGTGTTGAGCTTCCATTAGCCAGCTTGGCCTATGGTTGGTGGCGATGGGAACTGTCCTCAAGCTATATGGATTGCACCAGTTTGTTATCATTACAGTCAATACCTTCAAGATGTTTACAACACTAGATGTCACATAGGAAAAGTCTTGGAAACCATATACAAATTTTAATACAGATGTTCATGTCATGGAAAGCCATGCTTACATCTGCACCACTGGACTCCACAGTGATTCATGCTTTTATGGTCCACGTGTTGCATTTCCATAACAGATTTCTTGGTAATTACCACTTCCAACGTTCAACGTAGCGTTTCCATAAATTTTTCTTCATGGGCCCGTTTTGACAAGTTCATCACCACGTTGTGTGATGACTTTGCATTAGTCACAGCTCCTCAGCTTCACCTACCTATATATATTGTTGTTAGTTGTATTGTTGTTGAATAATTGAGATATTCCCTTTCATTTATTTGCTATAGAAGAGATCAAGCCATACCCAGCAAATGGAATAAATACTGCCTATCCAGAATCTCGCTATACATCCGACTACTTCATTAGTAAGTCCAATTCTTTCTTTCTTTCTTTCTTTCTTTCTTTCTTTCTTTCTTTCTTTCTTTCTTTCTTTCTTTCTTTCTTTC
>WNWU01000047.1:4477009-4518417 GCA_012654045.1 Ptyas mucosa | reverse complement strand
TATATATATATATATATATATATATATATATATATATATATATATACACATACATACATACATACATACATACATACATACATACATACACACTCTGTTTCAGGGGTGAAATGCTCCCGGTTTGGACCGGATCACCCGATCCGGTAGCGATGGAGGCGGGTGGTTCAGAGAACCGGTAGCAAACATCGCTGCCCCTCCCCCATGCCCAGCTGAGCCGTGCAATTATCAGAGGCTTTTTTAAAAAAAAAATTTTTAAAGCATTTTTTCTACAACCTCTTAGGCCGAAAAAATGCTTTTAAAAATTAAAAAAAAAAAGCCTCTGACGATCCCGCGGCTGAAGAGTTTGTAGGAAAAATGTTTTTAAAAGAAAAAAAAAAGCCTCTGCTGATCAGGCAACTCAGCTGGGATCGTCAGAGGCTTTTAAAAGCATTTTTTTTTTAACAACCTCTTCGGCCGAAGAGGTTGTAGAAAAAATGGTTTTAAAAGTAAAGAAAAAAGTAAAGAAGAAAAGTAAAAAGTAAAGAAAAAAAGTAAAGAAAAAAAGTAAAGAAAAAAGTAAAGAAAAAAAAGTTGGCCACGCCCACCCAGTCACATTACCCACCACCACCAAGCCACGCCCACAGAACCAGTAGTAACAAATTTTACATTTCACCACTGCCCTGTTTCCCCCAAAATAAGACATTCCCCTGATAAGAAGCTCAATCGGACTTTTGAGCACACGGCAATAAGGCCAAGCGCTTATTTCAGGGTTCAAAAAAATATAACTCAGGGTCTTATTTTCAAGAAAACACGGTATATGTATATATAATAAAAGATGATACTTGTCACATTTGGCGAAGTTTCTTGATAGATAGCACAAGTGGTAATCTGTATGCTTGGTGGTTTCCTTATAGAAGGTCAGGTGGTTTCTCCATCTAACTCAGTAATCTGCATGAAGACGTCATTCCTTCTCTTTGCGACATGTTGCTGTTAGATGGAGAAATTGGAGATCGAACTACAGATTGAATGTGAGATTGAACTACTTTTGGTTGATAATCTCTGCCTTGCTTATAAAGACTCTGCTCCTATCAAGCTCCAAAAACCAAGAAACACACACACACAAAGTTACTTCTAAGAAGGTTCCTTTAATGTTCCTCACCTAGAAACAGAAAGCCTACCCAACTATAGCAAGCTACTTGCATCATTAGAGATATACTCTGAGAACTTCTACGGAGCAGCAGATTCAGGGGTGGGATTCAGCCGGTTCTAACTATTCCGGGTATACCGGTAGCTCTGACGATCAGCTGAGAGCAAACTGGTTCGCTCCGACGTTCAGATGGGCTTGCGCTATAACCTACCTATATTTCTTTTGTTCTAAGCCCAGCTGATAGGTGTGGCAGAACAGATTGCCATGCCTCAGCTGTTTTACTCACTCTGGATTCAGTAGAAGGTAACTTTCGATCGCAATGTGCATGCGTGAAAGTGGGAGTTTGCACGTGCAACGAACAGGTTGTTACAACTGGTGAATCCCACCACTGAGCAGACTGGACCCTCTTTTTCCCAACCAAACTATTTAAACTTACTGTCTCTGTCCTCTGGGATTGAGACTATGTTCCACCACCACTCCAGAGCTGTAGTCCAGGCTATTCCCTCCTTAGGATCCAGTGAAAGTCATAAAGAACTCTGACCCTTCTCAGATTTAGCAATATCCTTAACTGAGTAGGGAAAAAAAGTACATTTCAGAGAAAAGGTCATGCAAATGTTCAAAGCATGGAGACAATGTTCAGGCAATTAGAGGCATAGATCCAACCCTGTGAACTCTGATTTTACAACAGTCCCACTATGAATTCTTCAAAAGATGAAGTGATATTGTTTACATCCAGTGGTGGGATTCAACCGGTGTAACAACTGGTTCACTGAGCGTGCACGCAGTACATTTGAAAAGAGCTCTAAAACTTACCTTCTACTGCAGCCCCAATGAGTAAAACAGCTGAGGCACAGCAATCAGCTCTACCGCGCCTATCAGCTGGGCTTCAAACAAAGGAAATATAGGTTGGTATAGTGCAGGGACAGGCGGGTGGACCCAGCTTATCATCGGAGTGAACCAGGTCGCTCTCAGCTGATCGTTGGAGCTACTGGTTCACCCGAACCGGCTGAATCCCACCTCTACACCAAGAAATGCAAGTGTTGGATGGACACAATGCCAAAAGAAGGGAATATGAGATCCATCCTCATTTCATGGCAGCTTCAGCTTCAGCCTCTCTGTTACACCTGTTTTGGACACCACCCAAGATGGCATAGTGCCCTTCTAAACCCCAACAGGCCAACAGCCCTTCAGGGCAGATCGACACCTGAACATATTCATGCCTGGCTCCTTTTCGGCACTGAGGCTTCAACAAAATCCTTCATGGTGGAGCTGCAGGACAGAAACCACGCAGCTTCTTTTTGTCTGAGAACTACATTAAGCTCTTGAAGGACAGGCTGGTAGCTGTGCTGCCTAGAAAGAAATGGGGGAAATGATGCAGTTGAGGCAGCAACATGAATTAAGCCAAAACAATATTTTATTAAGGATGGTTAAAATGGTTGCTTGCCATGTTTTATGATGACTTTTTCTTTCTATTGCATAAAAGCGTGATATTGAAGTCAACATTGGTGAGGAACTGGAGATAGTCAGGCAGGTTATTTGTAGCCTGGGCCTTTTTCTTCCTCCTTACGAAGAAGGCATCTCAATCACGGGTTGAAGGTGAACTTCATTTTCTTCTTGTCTTGCAGGTAAACTTGGGGGCCAAGATTCTTTTGAGAGTATAGAGAGTTATGACAGTTGTGACCGTCTGGCGCAGTCCTGGAGCAGCCAATCATCCTTCCAGAGTCTCCAGCGCGTCCCTTCCTATGATAGCTTTGATTCGGAGGACTATCCTGTCCCTCTACCCAACCACAAGCCCAAAGGCACTTTCAAGGACTATGTTCGAGACCGAACTGACATGAACAAGGACAAACCTGTCATTCCTGCTGCTGCCCTGGCTGGTTACACAGGTAAGATGCTGGAGAAATGTAGGTGATCGAAGTGGGGGTTTTTTTTCCCTCACGGCCGTGTTCACTTACACGACATGCTCAATTAGATCAGTCATGGATCTGGCGGCTTGCATTTGGGCAATCGGCGAAGTAATGGTTCCTTGAAAATTTGTTTAGTATTTCTTTAGAAAAGAGGGGGATCCAGAATATTCTACAATCTCAGTGCTTTTTGGTTAGTTTATGATTCATCTTATTCTACAAACCAACGGACTAAATTGTTCACCAGGTTCAGTGTGTTATACAACCAAGACCCGTGTGCAAGGGTGGGTTCTAAATTTTTTTACTACCGGTTCTGTGGGCGTGGCTTATTTTGTGGACGTGGCTTGGTGGGGGGTAATGTGACTGGGTGGGCGTGGCCAACTTTTTTTTTTTTTTACTTTTAAAAGCATTTTTTCTACAACCTTAAGAGGTTGCAGAAAAAATTGCTTTTAGAAGCCTCTGATGATCAGGCAACTCAGCTGGGATCGCCAGAGGCTTTTAAAGGCTTTTTTTTTCCCTACAACTTCTTCGGCTGAAGAAGTTGTAGAAAAAATGCTTTTAAAAGCCTCTGAAGATCCCAGTTGAGCCGCGCGATCATCAGAGGCTTTTTTTTTTCCTTTTAAAAGCATTTTTTCGGCTGAAGAGGTTGTAGAAAAAATGCTTTTAAAAGTAAAAAAAACAAAAACCTCTGATGAGGTGGGCAGGGTAAGCAAGTGGCGATTGGGCGAGGGACCAGTTCGGGGGCATGGCCAGCCAATGTTATTACCAGCTCTCCGAACTACTACAAATTTTTACTACCGGTTCTTGCGAACTGCTGCGAACCGGAAGCAACCCACCACTGCCCATGTGTCATTCTCATTGGCAAGACAGTAACAATAACACCTCATGAATCTAAGTTACAAATACATTGGGTGTATCTACATAAGTATATTAAGCCCGAGTAAATAACACCCTTTTATGATATACCGTGATAGCTTGGTTCATAAATATACTAAGACAAATGACTAGATTCTCACAACACACAAACCACAGATTTGCAGTCCCACACCGTCTAATCTAGCACTTGTACTTTCTGACTTTCTGCATATTCCTGGCATTTAAAGCCTTTTACACACATCACATTAGGGATGTTTACAAGCTTCATGCCACTGATGGAATGAAGAAGGAGCTTGAAATCTATGCCTTGCAGAGGCCATACACCCCAGAGTTAACAATTAAGATATATCTCTTTCAAGCTTGTACTTTAAACAGCAGCAGTGAGACATTTGGAACCACACCTGAATGTAATTCTTTTGATTTGCAGAGGGTTTTTATATATATATATATATAGGGCTGATTATTTTTTGTGAGTGTGTATGTATGTATGTATGTATGTGGTGCCTCTGGGGAAGATGGAAGATAATTTTAGGAGCTATATGCAAGAGGAAGTGGTTAGTCATTTTAGTTCTGAGCTATGAAGTGTATCTGTGGGTTGTAGAAGCAGTAGGTGTAGGTGACGAACAGAAAGTAGGATGCTGATTGAGGTTGAATGGAGAGAGGCTCCATTTAGCCATGATTGTGGGGTAGATATAAAATGAATCGAAAAAGTCCATTGAATTGCTTCAGATGTCAGGATAATGCAAGGATGCATATTCACACTCACTTTCTGTTGAGTGGAAATACGCCACTCAACAGACTAATGAGTTGAATAAGTCCAAATCCAATCTAAATATCTGGCTGACTGTGCAATTAACCATAATAAGTAATTGTTTAGACTAGATTTGGTATTATCCATCTATCAAGTCCTTCCCAAGGAACTGAGAAAGGCAGATGTTTGACACTGGGGAAAGTATTGTTACAGGATGTAAGCTGTTCCAAGTAAAGCTGCCTTATGCAATTGACTGATGGTGATTTTGCCAATGCTACTGGCGTTCAAGGGGTGCTCCGGTTGCTTTTGGGATTCAACTATTAGTACTATCTTTGGTTTCTTTGCCACAGTTCTGTTTGCATTTCTAGGCAAGCACCCCCTCAAATTCGCCATTGTTGATTTTAAAAAGGACCAAAAAGTCTGGGTAGTGGATATTGTGGTACCTACAGACAGCAGAACAGAAGAGAAAGAACTGGAGAAAAATCACAAAATACAACGTCCTGCAAATAGTTCCATCTTGGAACTATTTGCAGGACAGTATCATCAAATCAAATTCTTGACTTGATGATACTAGTTCCGACTTGATGGTCTTCTGTGGATCATATTATTGTTGATTTTGCTTCCTGTTCAGAAACTGTTATATATTATTAGATCATTAGTGTTGTGGGAAACAGGAAGGCAGCAGTGGCCATGACTCTTGGAAAATCATTAAGGATGAAAGGTGGCAAGAGTTCATTAAAAGCGAGAACTGTAAGCTAAGAGTTCTTGGGTTCACTTTGCCTATCAGTTCAGGAGGTAACCTTAGCTAAGTGGTGTTTTTATCTTGGATTCTCTTATATTCTTTCACTGTAATAGGGAAATGAATATCATAATGCCAGCTTTTCTCATAAAAACGTCGCCAAATGGCCAAACGGACTTCGGTATCATGTAATGAGCTTCAGAAATACTGACTTCATCATTGAAAAGCCCCTCCATTTGATGGGAAATTAAGATGGCATTGTGTTTATCTCTGCAGTAAATTGAAAAACAGGCCAACAGTCTTGTAGATTTGACTTTGTTGATAGTTTCACTGACATCAAGATTATTTGTGCGGTTCGTAATCGCCAGTGAGGAAACAACCCACTGACGATAACAACTTTGCTGAGAAGGTAATGCATTTGGTAGAAACCCAATTTGGCTTTTGATGTTTTCTCAAGTTGGCAACAAAGGTGCAATCTTTTCATGGGCCGCTATCTGTGCTCCACATCTTAACCGATTTTGGCAAATTGTCAGGGCTCTGCAGAAGCGTTGCAGTAGTCCCCACCCTATCTTAATTCACACACCCATATATTTATGACTAGAGCTGATCAAAAAGTTTGTAAAAGTTCATCTGTCAGATCTTTTTAACCAGGCAACTATATGTTTATTGGTTCAATTTATATGCCGCCCTTCTCCGGAGACTCAGGGTGGCTTACAAAGCGTTAAGCAATAGCCTTCATACTTTCGTATATACCTGCTTAGTAGGGCTTTCGCCCCCCCCCCCTCCCGCGGTGTTCTTTTTTTTATACAAAGTCAGTTTATTGCCCCCACAATCCGGGTCCTCATTTTACCTACCTCGGAAGGATGGAAGGCTGAGTCAGCCTTGAGCCTGGTGAGATTCGAACTTGCAGTAATTGCAGGCAGCTGGTGCTACTTAACAGCACTTTAGTCTGCTGTGCCACCAAGGCTCTTAATATATGTTGGTGGCTTGGACAGACTTTGAAACATCACCTTCCTAACACCTGTCTTTTGTTAAAGTAGTTCTAGATCATCTATAGAAGCAGATGTTTTCCCGTAGTTCTATATTCAGTGCTACCTAGATAGGTAACAAGAGGTACAAGAAGGTAAGAAAGATACTGAGTTCTGTAGGGTTGTGTGAAATTAGCCACTGCATATGTAAATGTTGGTTTATGGCTTTTTTGATCATTAAATAATGATTTATGGCTTTCTTGAAGCCAGCCAATTGAGGTTACCCAAATTATGGTTAAACAAGGCATAATATAGCACAATATGTAAACTCAACCATTACAAAATCCAAACCAAATTTCTGTTGGGTCAAACTCGGTTTTTCCTAGCTTGCAGATTACACAACGAAAAGGTGATTTCCAAAATTGACAATAACAATAACTGCAGCATAATAACAATCAAGAAAATATATCTCAGGAAGGTGGCACACCAGATCTCTTACAGGCTCCCAGATCTCTTCTTTCTGAGCTACCCTGTATATTATCAAGTAATTTGGAAAGAATAAAGGATTTCTTATAGAAAGAAGTGATGAAAATTCACCACTATCAGCAAACGTTCCCATTTTCAAATACTACATTTCTGGATTCCCCCCCCTCCCCCTGCCCCCAGCAGGATTACTGATTGATCAGATTGCCCGATCCACAACAAATATGTATGGGTCAAATTCACAATTTATCCCAGCTGCAACATAGTGTTCAGGAGGCTGTAAACAGCAATGACCACCTCTACCATTTCTATGAATCCTTGCCAGATGCGAAGCCTGGGTTGGCCAACTATGCAACCAAGATTTATGGAATGAACCACAATGGCAGGATTCAAACAATGTATTAAACTGCAAAAATTGATTGAACAAATACAGAGGCTGGGTAAATGCAATACACTGAGCCAAAAGGAAATGAACGCATGTTGGTTTTGTATGTTGTGCAGATTAGACCAAGCAGAGGTAAGACCTGTTCTGACAAAGACCAACCTAATCTGGAAGTTGTATCTAGAATATCACAAGTCGGTTTTGGTTTGGATTGTACTTTTGGGAACCACCGAACTAATTCAGAATGGCATCATCCAAGGGGAAATCAAAAACCTTGGATTGATAAATGTCGCACATGCCTATTGTACTTCTTAAAAGTTCTAGTATGAGAGCGTCTTTAGGCTGTTGGAGAAGTACAACAAGTAGATCAGTTTTGGTTCAGTTACTCTAGTGACACCTGCTAGACATTTGCAAATGAGAACAAAATTAGCTGTTTGCATTCATGGTTGGCCAGTGTTGCGATTGTACAGAAAAACCTTTGAAGAGACAAATGTGTAAAAAAGTAATGGTATTAATTTTCAGTGTTATTTCACATCCCTTTCCTTTTCCTCACTTTCATAATGACTATAATTAAATCCCAAGGGAGGGATATGCCCTTCTCTCCCTCTCTCTCTCTCTCCCATTCGGTTTAGTTTGGAGTAATTTTCTAGAAGGTTGCAAGAAAGCCTTCTCCTGTTGAACATATATTTAGGTGCTCTACACCAGGGGTGAAATCCAAAATTTTCCCCTACCGGTTCTGTGGGCGTGGCTTGGTGGGCATGGCAGGGGAAGGATATTGCAAAATCTCCAGTCCCACCCCACTCCAGGGGAAGGATACTGCAAAATCTCCATTCCCACCCCACTCTGGGGCCAGCCAGAGGTGGTATTTGCCAGTTCTCTGAACTACTCAAAATTTCTGCTACCGGTTCTCCAGAACCTGTTAGAACCTGATGGATTTCACCCCTGCTCTAGACCTAGGAGACCCTTCAGAGGTATTCTCTAGAACAAGGGTCTCCAACCTTGGCAACTTTAAGCCTGGCGGACTTCAATTCCCAGAATTCCCCAGCCAATTCTGGGAGTTGAAGTCCTCCAGGCTTAAAGTTGCCAAGGTTGGAGACCCCGGCTCTAGAACAGGAGTGTCAAACTCGATTTCATGGAGGGCCGCATCAGGTTTGACCTCAGGAGGCCGGGGGCATGTGGCCAGGGTGGGCGTGGCCAGCTCGACATCACTGGCTTTGTTTTTGCTGGCAGAGGACTGCAGAAGGCCGTCTCAGCTGAAAATGGAGCCTAGGTGGGCAGGTGGGACGTGCTTGGTCTTCCCAGGCTCCATTTTTGCTGGCAGAGAGCCATCACGGCCAAAAATACTCCATTTTTGCTGACAGAGGCACTGCAGGCTGGTCCTTTGTTGTTTCCAGGGTGGCCACGCAGGCCAAATTAAGCACCCTTGAATTTGACATCCCTGCTCTAGGTATTATTTTACACTCTCTCCTCCCCCAATGAGACGTCCATAGGATTTTCTTAAAGCCAGGTTAATTTCAGAACAAGAATGAGAAATTTCAGAGGGGCATTTATCCACAAACAGCCCACTCATTTGGGACGAGAAGGGCTTTCTCTGGATGATTTCATCAGCTTTGGCTGATTTTTAAAGCGGTTTTTTTTCTCTCTCTCTTTCCAGACAGTGGCTGATGGGCCATAAATTATTAACATGTAGGTATGTTTGGGTAGGCTAATCATTTACTTAGTCATGTTTCTGCATAGTTGCTTCAGATCCCCTCATTCTTCTCCCTTTTGCTGACACTTTCATGTGGAATACTGTTCCTTAGCCTTTTGTCACATAGGAACCACAAACCGTGTTTATGTAGAAAAGTGCTGCTCTTGCCTTTTAAAAAAAAAACCAACAACAGCAACAACAATAAAAATCGCTCTGCTTTGCAAATGACCACTTTCAGAAGCACTACGACATGTTAGTGCTAAATAAAACCATAAGCATGCAATTTAACAAATCTTTTTCTAAAGTAGCTGAAGACAGCGGTTGTGTAGTAAGTGTGGAAACAGTAATAGAATTAGAAGCTGTTAGTGCTCTAACATCTTCTTCTTCTTCTTCTTCTTCTCCTTCTCCTTCTCCTTCTCCTTCTCCTTCTCCTTCTCCTCCTCCTCCTCCTTCTTCTTCTTCTCCTCCTCCTCCTCCTCCTCCTCCTCCTCCTCCTCCTCCTCCTCCTCCCTCTTTCCTCCTTCCTGGTCCTGACTGTGAAGGACTGTGACAGATTATGGATAGAAAATAGCAGAATATAGGACTTCAGTAGTTTATGCCTGGTAAACCCTGCAGATGACTGCCTTTTCTCAAAAGCCAGCAGGATTACTACATTCATAACATCATACAGCAAAGGGATGCTTATGTCATTGACTCTAATCTCTTGAGCCCAGGATAAAGAATCTCTGATAGATGGCTCTCCTGTCTCTGCCTGAACACATGCAGTGAAGGGGAGCTTATCATCTCCTTTACTTCTTGATTCCAAGGTTGAACTGCTTTAACCTTTAAGGGGGGTTTCCTAGCACTCAACTGAGCCCACAGCTCAATGCACCAATGCCTTCTGTAGTAGAAGGCAGTAGAGGCAAGGCATGTTCTTCCTTTAGTCAAAGGTATAACTTCTAAGAAAATTTGGGACAGGGAACTACAGTTTTACAGTGACCTTTGTTCAAATAATGCCCGAACAAAGATATACAGATATTTTGGACTCCATTCTGGAATTCCCGACCAATCTGCCCCTTTTGGCTAACACATCTGGAGATGACAAGTTGGAGAAAATGTTGTGACCTAGGTTCACTTAGTCATTACAGGACACAATTTAGTCTTAAACAAACCTATTTTATTATAACAGCTGGGAATTACTTCATTCCCATCTTAGTCCAAATTAATTCCAAAACAAGTCATTCAGAAAAAGTCGTTTGGGCTTATCACAAACCTTTATCTTCATTGGCACCCTACCAAAGGCCTTTCTTGGCAAAGCCCCACAAAGTTCAGAAACAAGAGACACCGACTGGAAAACAGATTTAGCAACATTGCTTTCCTACAAAGAGCCCAAGAGCCTTTGCTGGGCTAATGGGAGGGGCCAATCATCTCCCGGCCTTCCTCCTGAGTCGTCCTTTTTGCTTTAGCTGCTCTTGCCTTCTGGCAGCTCTGCGCATGTGTGCACTAGGAACAGGCTCCTCCTGTTCCTCTGCCTCTCTGCTGTCCGACTCTGGAGGCTCCGGAGTCTGCGCATCACTCCCAGATGGCCCTGGCCCCATCTCTGCCTCCGACACAGAGCCCTCATCCAGGCCTTCCCCAGCCTCCAGGTCTGATCCATGGTCCTTCCCAGCCTCCTTACTATCTGACTCCGCTGCTAGCTCCGCGGGCTGTTGGCAGACCACAACAGAAAGTTGCCATCGAGTGACATCAGAAATCTAAAAAAAAATATTCCCAGAAAGTCCCAACAAGGCCGCTGGTTTACCAGGGACAAAATACAGTTGTGCTCATATAGCCAGCAAAATCTTCTGAGACCAAACTGCAAATATGTCACTGATTATGTATTCGACTTCCCAAAGGGACTTTCCTCAAACAGGGTTCCCAGTGTAGTCACCACTTCACAATCCATTGGATGTCTCATATTTTCATGGTGATGCTAGGCTAGGATTCCTAATGTGTAACAATCCCCCATTGGCTGTTCTTGAAGAGTTTCCTTCACCACAATAAAGGCAAGACAAGGGCGTCCATTGTGAATTGCATTTAGCATGTGAGCCACCTCTGACTGGCTCTATTCTTAGTCCACCCTTTTTCTATAGTACAAAGGTCAGCAGACACTGGGGAGAGAAACCCCCGGAACGTTCTTCCTCTTCCTTGTGATGAGCGGAAGGGTTGGCTTCTTGCAAGCCATTCCCAAATTGAACAGGCTTGGTGGATTCTGTTTGGGGCTGAGAAGAGCCTTTTTTAAAAAATTGAATTTCAAAAGGTTACGCAACAAAAGGCAGATTGTTATTTGTGCCCAGAATGCCAACATCAGATGATTTCTCTGTTTCATAATATATAGAATCCGTATGTCTAAATAAAGCCTCACAAAGACACTTTTGAGTTAGCAAGCACATTGCAGACTCTACAAAAATTAAATCAAGAGGCGAGGTCTTTACAGGCCTCGGATACCAACTTTGTTTAGTCTGGCTAGTAAACAATGAAAATCCTTAATACATTTCAACTTCACTCGGACTCATTTAAATGAAGTGTAACGCAACAATCCCTAGTGCCGCGTAACGGGGTGAGCTCCCATTACTTGTCCCAGCTTCTGCCAACCTAGCAGTTAGTAAGCAGGTAAAAAATGCAAGTAGAAAAATAAGGAACACCTTTGGTGGGAAGGTAACAGCGTTCCGTGCACCTTTGGCATTTAGTCATGCCGGTCACATGACCACGGAGACGTCTTCGGACAGCGCTGGCTCTTCGGCTTTGAAACGGAGATGAGCATCGCCCCCTAGAGTCGGGAAAGACTAGCACATATGTGTGAGGGGAACCTTTACCTTTTAATGCAACAAGAATGTGTTTGACCTCTTAATGGTAGACAGTAGATATTTAAGCAGAGGTTAAATAGCCATAATTCAGGTAGATTAAATAATTCCTGGGCATCCAATTGATGGAATCCCATGCCAGTTTTAAACCTTACTCCTTACATTTGTGTGGCGATGTCTACATTTTCCTCAATAGTCCCCTTGCTTTAAAATCACCAGAAGGAACCCAAAACTAACTTTTTTTAAAAAAAAAAACCAGTCAGGATGATTCTTGTTCATGCAGTGATGTTTATGTTCTCTCCCACTTCCGCTTTGGATCTGTGACGTCCTCCTATTTGTGTATATCATGTGCTTTTTTTTCTGTGGAACAGGAGACAGATGTGGTCCTATTTAAAGTCCAATAATCCCATCAGAGTTTGGCTTCTGTTCTAGGTTCATCTGGCACACAGAACAAAGGGCTTTATCAAACACTTGTCTGTTTGGAGACAGACTTCATACTGTGCCGGAGCATGTAGAAACTGGTTTCACTAGGCTTGGCAAGGTATACTCCAGAAAATTAGCACTATTTATGTTGCCAGAATGGATGCAGTGGCTCAGTGGCTAAGATGCTGAGCTTGTCGATCGAAAGGTCGGCAATTCAGCGGTTCGAATCCCTAGTGCCACGTCACAGGGTGAGCTCCCATTACTTGTCCCAGCTTCTGCCAACCTAGCAGTTTGAAAGCACGTAAAAAATGCAAGTAGAAAAATAGGGACCACCTTTGGTGGGAAGGTAACAGCTTTCCATGCTCCTTTGGCATTGAGTCATGCCAGCCACATGACCATGGAGATGTCTTCGGACAGAGCTGGCTTTTCTGCTTTGAAATGGAGATGAGCACCACCCCCTAGAGTCGGGAACAACTAGCACATATGTATGAGGGGAACCTTTACCTTTATGTTGCCAGAGCTAAGGAAACTCTGGGTGTAGGAGAACCTGGAGGTGGAGTTAAAAGAGGAATCAGCCTAGATTTCCTACATAGCCACAAGCAAGCTAAGTCCAACTCCCTTGAATTCCCGTTGACCCTTATCTATCACTAAACAGTTGCCTAACCATTAGTTGAGAAGATTGTTGTGCTTAGGGATGAGTAGCAATAAATCAGTTTAATTGGACCTTCATATGTGGACCTGGTCTTTCCTGCTTGGCATTAGACAAGATGATCTATGCATTCTCGCACATTCTCAGGTGCTCCATTTGTTAGTTTCTGACTATGTAGTTTTCCTCCCCATGTTATTTCTCATTTCCCCCCCCTCTTCTTAATTCTTAAAATATACAGCATAGTTTCCATCTAAGCCATGTAGGAGAATGAAAAGCCAGATACTATTGTGCCACCTCAATGTCTGTGAATTTCTAAGCATTCCTTCTTTTGATCTAGGCCTGTAAATTTAATAAACGAGCACTGCAGTACTCCAGCTCAGAAGAGCTGGGAATATTTCCACGCTAGCAAGAGACATACTTTTGGGGCAGCAGCTTCACCAAACATCGGTAAACACGGCAGAAGGAAACTGAAATTGAAAAGGCATGATTGAGTTGGCCTTAAATATAATTGCGTTGAGTGTCTGAACAGGGACACCGAACAGTGTAGAAAAATGATGAAACGGTGATTCACATCTGACAACCTAGAGAGGAAACCACTGTTGTATAAAAGAGAGAGTTTTAAATGTCAGATCTACTCTAAGTATTGCTGAAAGGCTATTTAAAGAAGAGGTGAACAAATTGCACTTCCCTTCTAAAGCCTGGGTTGGACCCCAGAGCGTGCCAAATGTAGTAGCTCAGCGTTTTTTAAAGGGCCAGGAGGGGAAACTCATTCAAGATATAAGAGTACCTATACTTAATTAGGCTGCAATCCAAATCAGACCAAAACCAGTTTTGAAGAGAGTTATAGACCTCTGTGTTAAGATGTGACTCTGGAAAAAGTGCAGAGGAGAGCAACCAGGATGATTAGGGGACTGGAGGTTAAAACATATGAAGAATGGTTGCAGGAACTGGGCATGGCTAGTCTAGTGAAGAGAAGGACCAGGGGAGACATGATAGCAGTCTTCCAATTTTTGAGGGGCTGCCACAGAGAGGAGGGAGTCAAGTTTTCCAAGGCACCTGAAGGCCAGACAAGGAATAATGGTTGGAAACTGATCAAGGATGGATCAGACAAGGAATAATGGTTGGAAACTGATCAATTAGGAGCCTTGGTGTTGCAGCGGACTAAAGTGCTGTTAAGTAGCACTTAGCTGCCAGTTGCCTGCAATTACTGTGAGTTCAAATCTCACCAGGCTCAAGGTTGACTCAGCCTTCCATCCTTCCGAGGTAGGTAAAATGAGGACCCGGATTGTGGGGGCAATAAGCTGACTTTGTATAAAAACGAACACCGCTTAGGAGGGGGGCAAAAGCCCTACTAAGCAGGTATATACAAAAGTATGAAGACTATTGCTTAATGCATTGTAAGCCTCCCTGAGTCTGGAGAAGGGCGGCATATAAATCAAACCAAGAAAGAAAGAAAGAAAGAAAGAGAGGGAGGGAAGGAGGGAGGGAGGGAGGGAGGGAGGGAGGAAGGAAGGAAGGAAGGAAGGAAGGAAGGAAGGAAGGAAGGAAGGAAGGAAGGAAGGAGAGATTCAACCTGGAAATAAGGAGAAATTTTCTGACAGTGAGAGCAATCAACCAATGGAACAGAAATTACCTTCAGAAGTTGTGGGAGCTTCATCACTGGAAGCTTTCAAGAAGAGACTGGGTTACCATTTGTCAGAAATGGTGTAGGATCTCCTGCTTGGGTGGGTTGAACTAGATGACCTACAAGGTCCCTTCCAACTCTGTTAATCTGTTAAAGATAGTTTTTCCAATGTAGGCAGTTATAATTCATATAGGCAGGTTCCTGTACATGAATATTAGAGGAAATCAGAAAAGATACATGTCAACACATTTTTATTTATTTACCAAATTTCTAGACTGCCCATCTCGCTCACAGAGCTTCTTTTCAATAACAAACTTTCTGGTTTTTAGAACTTAAATGCTGCTCACGTAGCACCAACATTTTCAGCCTAAGAGTAAAAGAAGACAGGAAGAGGAAAAGGTTCAGTTAAAGGAATAATTGTTGTTGTTATTTATTTATTTAAAACTATGCAGAGGCTGCCCAACTCCAAACAATTCTGGGAGGCTTTCTGTATAAAAAATGGTAAGAACGACTGAAAAAGAAATGGATCATAAACATCCAGAAGGCAAGTTCCCTATTATCAACAACTAATCAAATTGTGTGTATTTATTTATTTAATTTACAACTCATAGTTACACAGCCATCCATTTTATAGAACGTGAGATGGGCTGCATGCAATAATAGTAATAATAATAAAATATCCATAACCTCATACCTACAACTGGATTTGTGTTTTGTATTAAGCCATTTCTTGGTTTTGATTTAGCATGAACTCTACTGCTGTGATTCGTAAAGCATGGTTTAGTGTGCTGTGTAAATGTAACCCATTTTTAGCAAACTGTTTGTTAGCCTGTTGTGTAAACTCCTGCCTATTTAGAATAGAATAGAATGACAGAGTTGGAAGGGACCTTGAAGGTCTTCTAGTCCAACCCCCTGCTTAGGCAGGAAACCCTACACCACTTTAGACAAATGGTTATCCAACATCTTCTTAAAAATTTCCAGTGTTGGAGGATTCACAACTTCTGGAAGCAAGTTGTTCCATTGATTAATTGTTCTAACTGTCAGGAAATTTCTCCTTAGTTCTAAGTTGCTTTTCTCCTTGATTAGTTTCCACCCATTGCTTCTTATCCTACCTTCAAGTGCTTTGGAAAATAGCTTGACTCCCTCTTCTTCGTGGCATCCCCTGAGATATTGGAACACTGCTATCATGTCTCTCCTAGTCCTTTTTTCCATTAAACTAGACATACCCAATTCCTGCAGCCGTTCTTCATATGTTTTAGCCTCCAGTCCCCTAATCATCTTTGTTGCTCTTCTCTGCACTCTTTCTAGAGTCTCAACATCTTTTTTACATCACTGCAACCAAAACTGAATGCGGTATTCCAAGTGTGGTCTTACCAAGGCATTTAGGATGGAGTCTGTAGTATCTTTGTTAGCATCACCCAAAATGGCACTGAAGAAAGTTCAAGGTTTTAGTTTCTTCAAAACTGAAGGTGAAGAAGATGGGGGGGAGGGGAGTCTAAAAACGAATTGTATCTCCTGCCAGACTTCCCTTGCTTGGAGCCTAATCTGACTTTTTTTTCCAAGAAGAAGGGAACTATTAAAGCACCAAGTGATTTAATAGGAAGATTTGTTTCGCTCCACCCATGTTTAAATTCCCCTGTTCCACCCACCCACAATATCAGGGCTGCCTCTCCTTATATTAATAACCACAACTGGCTCCAAGTTTGTTTGGGTTCCCCCCCTCCTCCTTAACTCAGTGAGATTGTGCAGCTTGTTCCTGCATGAACATGCCTTGGAAGGAGGCCAGTAATTTTCATACCTGCCTCCTTTTTATCACTTCTCGGTAAACACAGCCAGGAACAAAAAGTCAAGGTCAGGAGAGGCAGCAGGCAAGATGCGGAGGAAGGAGCCTGATGGAGGTCAGGTTATGGTCAGGAGTCTTTTGGCAGGTGGGAGGGAACAGCTGCTCCTCCCTTGGCAACCGATGCCAAAATCCTGTCTAGGTAACTAAGACGTAAACTCTAAACTGGCAGACAAACATCCCATTGATTTTCCCATTCAGCAGCTGCAATTCCAGCAGGATCCAACTCCTTCGTTGAGGCACATCCTGTGAACCCACTAGGCATGTAGAGCATGGGGATATTATCACAAGCCTTGTGACAGCTCTCAGGAACCCATTATAGCTGAGTTAAAATAAGTGAGCTGTTAGCTGTGAGACAAGTTAGGACAAGGGGACTTGTCAGAATTTGGACTTTCTTATGAATGTTTAAAAAACATGTCCGCCAAATGTTGGAAATGTAATCAAATACCGGGCACATATTATCACATGTGGTGGACATGCCCAAAAGCAAAAAAAATAAAAATAAAATCTGGATGAAAGTGTATACGTGGTTAGAAAAAAATGTTAAGGCAGCATATAGATTATAAGACAGAGCTATTTTTGTTAGGCATAATACCAGCGAAATACGATAAAGGGAATGTATATTTAATATTGCATGTTTTGACAGCAGCAAGAATTGTATTTGTAGAATACTGGAAAAACGAGGAAACACCTACAGAAGAAGATATATATTTTTTTAAAAAAAATAGTAGACTGTGCAGAAATGGATAGATTAACATTGAAGATAAAAGAAAAAGGAGATACAGAGTATTTTCGAACTTGGGACTTGTTCTATCAATGGTTGGATAATAGAGGTAGAAATTAAGAACCTGAAAAGCATTACTATGTAAGCAAACTTATTTAGACAGTACACTGTTCCCAAAGCACTTATTCTTTGTAAAGAGAAAATAAATAAATTTAATTTAATTTTAAAAAAAAGAATAGGTTCTGCTATTGATGTTAGTTTGATTGATTGATTCAATTTGTATAGCCACTCAATCTCAAACCCATGACACTGGCTGGCGAACAATCATACAAAAAAACCCAGTTAAAACGGGACACCAAAAGAAACTAAATACAAACAGCAGTCAGGTATTGTAATCTGTCAGTTTCATCATATCTAAGAAGCTGGGTTTTTCACATGCTTGGATTCCCAGGCCTGGTCACATAGCCAGGTTTTTTAGACCTTCTGAAAGGCCAACATGGTCTGGGTCATCCTAATCTCAGGAGGGAGGGTGTTCCAGAGGCAAGCGTTATGGCAAGAAAGAGCATCTCCTGGTCCTTGCCAGCTGACATTCCTTGGTTGATGGGAACCAGATGCCCATCTGGCTGGACCAGATTGGACAGGTAGAAAGAACTGGAAGAAGATGGTCCCTCAGATAACCTGGTCCCAAGCCATGAAGGCACCTTGAAGGTGGGCCTTGTTTGCAGAAAAGCAGGTCTCCAAGGAGCTTCGGAGAACCTCTTTACTTAGATATCTGATGACACGAGTAACCTTTTTGAAGATAAGCATAGACATAGCATCAGTTTGGGCCTGGTGGCGCAGTGGACCAAAGTGCTGTTAAAAGTAGCACTTAAGTTGCCAGCTGCCTGCAATTACTGCAAAGTTCAAATCTCACCAGGCTCAAGGTTGACTCAGCCTTCCATCCTTTCTAAGGTAGGTAAAATGAGGACCCAGATTGTGGGGGCAATAAGCTGACTTTGTATAAATATACAAAAGTATGAAGGCTATTGCTTAATGCCTTATAAGCCGCCCTGAGTCTCTGGAGAAGGGCGGCATATCAATCAAATAAAAAAAAAAAGTGGTGGAATTCAATTTTTTTTAAACTTACTGGTTCTGTGGGCATGGCTTGGTGGGTGTGCCTTGGTGAGCATGGCAGGGGAAAGATACTGCAAAATCCCCATTCGCTCCCCACTCCTGGGGGAAGGATATTGCAAAGTCTCCATTCCCACCCCACTCTGGGGCCAACCAGAGGTGGTATTTGCCGGTTCTCTGAACTGCTCAAAATTTCCGCTACCGGTTCGCCAGAACCTGCTGAATTTCACCCCTGCATAGCATCTATCATCCTGTCTTTCAGGCTTCTAATGAAGATATAACTTTACCAAGGCCTTTCTTGCGTGAATATTCCCACCCCACCTTTCTGCCTACCAGTTTAGAACACATGTTTGAATGCTAACTCTTTCTAATTTATTGCAGTGTTATTCTTGGATTTTAATAATAACATTTTGCCTTCCCTTCACCAGTTTGATTTCAGGGAAGGAGAGTAAAATACATGCTAAATAAATAAACAGTGAAACAGCTCTAACCTGAATGTGGTTTCCTCGTTTCTAATTTGTTCCTGGGGACAACATTTCATTTATAGGTTTCATTTTTGGGATACTTATTTGTTTTTTTTCTCCCTGTTCTTCTGTCATCTTAGGTAGTGGACCTATTCAGTTATGGCAATTCTTGCTGGAACTTCTGACAGACAAGTCCTGCCAATCCTTCATTAGCTGGACAGGTGATGGCTGGGAATTTAAACTTTCTGATCCTGATGAGGTAAGTATAAATTTAATCTGGACTGTACATGTGAAAGCCTTAAGTCAAATTCTTATTTTTTTAAAAAACAAAATATAGTTTTTAATTGAATACATTTTAACAAGATAAAAACAGTGCAAACTTTTAAAAAGAAACAAAATGAGAGGAGAGGAAGGGAAGGGAAAGGAAAGGAAAGGAAAGGAAAGGAAAGGAAAGGATAGGGGAAAAGGAAGGAAAGGAAAGGAAAGGAAAATGGAAAGAAAAGAGGAGAAAGGGGAAATGAAATGGAAATGGAAAGAAAAGAGGGGAAAGGGGAAAGGGAAGGAAAATGGAAAGAAAAGAGGGGAAATGAAATGAAATGGAAATGGAAAGAAAGGAGGGGAAAGGAAAGGAAAGGAAAGGAAAATGGAAAGAAAAGAGGGGAAAGGGAAAATGAAATGAAATGAAATGGAAAGAAAAGAGGGGAAAGGGGAAAGGAAAGGAAAGGACGGAGGGAGGGAGAGAGAAAAGAAAGAAAGAAATTATAAAGCAATCTTTTTGATGGTAGTTATAGATACATTTATATTTTACCCTCCCTTTCAAAGGTTACCGTAACTTACTGTATGACCCTTTGTTTCAGCCAGGAAACACTTACTTTCTGTCCTTTTTCCTACGTCAGTGGCCTTCCCAGCATGGCCAACTTCCTATCCGCCCTCTGTGACTGTCCCCCTCCTTTTGTAGCGAACTTCCCAGCATGGCTGATTTCCTGTCTGTTTCCCACACCTTTCCCCCTCTTCCTATAGCAACGTGTTGAGTACTAAACAAAGGCCAAGTAGTGGGACAACATTTTCATGTCCAAATACATTGAGTACCAAATTTGAGAGTTTTGAAGCAATCAAGTTCTGAGATACCACTGTAATTTTTTTCTTCCATAAGCTACCATTTCTAATCATCAACCTCATAAATCACAAATTTATTTTTGCCCCCCTTTTCATCAAGAAGCCCATAAAAGGTTTCCAAACCTTAATAAATGTAATTGTTGAACTTTCTCTATGCAAACAAGTTAATTTTGCCACCTCTGCTGGTTCCATCTTCACCAATCATTCCTCCCTTATGGGTAGATCAGAGTCTTTCCATTTTTATGCATATAATAATCTCATCACAGGGATCATATATAAAAATAATCATAGTTATCTCTCCATTAATCCCAATAAGCAAATTTCCGCTTTGTGTTAAATCTTAGTCTTTAAAATTTATTGTATCCGTGTATGTATTTGAACCCAAAAATGTTCTGCCTTTTCTACAAGTCCGCCAGGCATATTAAAATGGCGCTTTGTGTTGCCCACATTTTCAACGTAAATTTGAAATACTTTTAGAAATTATGGCTAATTTTTCTGGCCTCAAGTTCTTAATTTTTATTAAGGAATTTTTGTAGGAGATGACCAGGTTGAGCCCGGGGGTGGGGTAAAATGCGTCATCAGTCATGCGTCCTTTCATACCCACAAGAAATCGAACTCCAATCTACCTTGAATTCCTTTTTATTCTTAACTTCTGCTCGTTTCTATTGACCACTACCGTGTTTCCCCAAAAATGAGACCCTGTCTTATATTTTTTTGAACCCCGAAATAAGCACTTGGCCTTATTTTTGGGGAGGTCTATTATTTTGGGACACATGGAGGAAACCACAGAAAATGGCGGGAACCAGCTGCCCATACGTTTAAATGTTTTTGGGGAGGGTTTATTTTCAGGGCATGTGCTCAAAAGCCCGATTGGGCTTATTATCAGGGGATGTCTTATTTTCGGGAAAACAGGGTAGTAGTTCAGATTCCTATAGAGAGCTTCAACATGCAATAATTTTGAATACTCATTTGAACTGCTGAATCTCCTGATTTCCCTAGCGCTTGACAATTTCATGAATTAAATTTTATGGGTTCCCGTTCTCCAGGTGGCAAGGAGATGGGGCAAGAGGAAAAACAAGCCAAAAATGAACTATGAGAAGCTGAGCCGCGGATTGCGTTACTATTACGACAAGAACATCATCCACAAGACTGCAGGGAAACGCTACGTGTATCGTTTCGTATGTGATCTGCAAAGTTTGTTGGGTTACACACCGGAAGAGCTCCATGCCATGTTGGATGTGAAGCCAGATGCTGACGAGTGAATGGATCCATTTTACCAAAATTGAACAATCTGCAGAACAAAAAGGACTTTTATTTCTTTCTTACCCCCAATCGTTATTTTCCTTAAGAAAAAAAAAAAGAAAGAAAAAAAGCATAATTTTTCATTGGCCGTACTTAAGAAGGGGTAGGATTTTAAGCTTTTGAATGAAACTGTGACCTAGGTTGGCTGGGAGGAGGAAGAACGAAGTTTCCAATTCACATCTTCTTGGAGTTGTATTTGCAGCTGGGATTTTAGAAGTCAGGAAAATGAGCACCATTTTGTGACATCTATTTAATGAATTCGTATCATTCCCCTGTCTTCCCAGTTTTAAAAACTGACAATCGGTGTGTTTCTAAGACAGCGCTGTCTTTAACTGATGGAGAACAGCCTTAAGTGGCAAACCGTCCTGTTTTACAGGGAAAAATATATCTGAATAATCAAGTACTGTGATCTCAGATAATTTTTACATTTCATAAGACAGGTCTCTGTTCTTCTGTTTGTCGGGGAGGGGGCTCAAAAAATCCACCCACTTACCCCCTTTTTTAAAAGAAAACGTTTAAAAGAAATTGTATTTTATTAAAATTTTGTGCCAGTATTTTTTAAAATAGTCTTAAGCTCTATTCAGTATTGC
Source organism: Ptyas mucosa (assembly GCA_012654045.1). Taxonomy (NCBI): domain Eukaryota; kingdom Metazoa; phylum Chordata; class Lepidosauria; order Squamata; family Colubridae; genus Ptyas; species Ptyas mucosa. The sequence continues at coordinate 4,496,834 of WNWU01000047.1, read as the reverse complement.
AAAAAAAAAAAAAAAATCATGTGTTTGTTTGTTTTGCCAGCTGCGGATTTTTATCGCCATTGAGCAAAAATGAAATATGTCTACATAGAACTCCACTAGAAATGAGCAGATGGAATAGACCGGTAGAAAACCAAGATACAAGTGTAGGCTAAGAATGGGGAACTCTAGGTGAATGGATGTTTTGCTTGAATGCTAGATTTCCTGCACTTTATTCTCTTATGTCAATAGATCTGTGCCTCTGCTTGTGCATTTTCAATCATGCCAGTTTCGTACCGAGATTTTATTTAGATTTTTGTCTGCATGTTATGAGTACATGCTTATCTAGGATACTTTAAAGAACAGTCTTATTCCACTGATCAGGTGGCATTTTTTCAGGCTAATAGATTTTATTCAAAGATTTATGCTTTTTATTGTGTCCATCTAGAAAAATGCTACCCACTCTGACTGATTTTTGCCTACCATAAATTAACATGGCTCTCTTTCTACAATTATTCCATTGTTTGAAAAGTAGGATGGTTGATTCCCTTGTCATGGGGACATTTCAATTGTCCATCTGTTACAGCTTGTTTCTGCTTCTTTTCACAGGTATCAATTGCTATGAATGTTTCATTAGTGCCTTGTAATAGGACCAAATCCCTGAATCGGTTTTCAGATTGAGCTGGAAAACCCCCGTATTCAGCGTGATTTTCTGAATCACGCCGAATCACTGAATTGGATCGGATTTACAATTAGAATCAGATTAGAGTCAATCATATTCGATAACGATCTGCAACGGAGTATTTAATAAGAAAAGGTTCAGTAATCTCTAGGTATTCAGAAGCTCTTTTGAGATAATACGGGCACGTCAAAATATATGGGCTTCTGCTTTCTGATCAATGTGTCTACACGCATAAGGATGAGAATTAAGAATAGGTAGGGAAGATGTTAGGGGCCTTATCTAATTCGGCAGATACTTTTGTTTTCATTGGATGGATAGAAAATAAACCAGAGCCACCAAGCATGTTCCCAAGTTACAATATATATGCTCATTTTCTTCATGCTATGTGTTGTCCAAAAATAAATCAGGCTTGGTGTTAACCGGTAGGTGCAGTTTAAGATGGGTTCCAACTCTACAGTTCCATCATCCTGATTTGGATACACGGAAAGAATGCAAAAGCTGATTGTTATCCCCTCAAATACCCGAGTCCTAAATATTTACTATCTCAAGAAGAAAAACAACCCGTATTTTAAAACGCATCTTTAAAATATTTGAAAAGATGCTATTCATAGATGACCTTTTCCTGCTAGCTTCTGCTGTTTGTTTGCTTTGAGTATCTTTCAAGAGGAAGGCAGGTTGAAGTTCAATGGCTTAATTTCTTTTCCTTTCTTCACTGTGAATTAGAATATATTTTATGGTGGAGGGGGGGGGTCATAGAATATTTAGATGTTCTATGAATTTGTATCCCCTCTTTCTGCCCTGTCTCGAATCATCTGCAGATTTAAAAATATAACTCTATTCCTTGACTCATTTGTAAAGCAATCGAAAAGCCTTTTCAAAAACTGAAATTAAGGGAAAGGAGCCTTATATTTCTGGAGGTCTGGATCCTAAATCTTTCACTCCCCTGAGTACAGCCATGCCTACATCTGTATACCTGCTTTGCGAGACCAATGGCTGTATCAGCCTCACAGCTTTTGGGTCACATTAATCATTTGTGTTGTTGTACACCGATGAAATATAATGCATGAAAGACTCTGCAAAAGAACAAACGTGGAGAGCCAACATTTGCAAACCGGAGAACAGTAATATGATCTTCACTCCCCCTTCCCCCCCACCTCAAAAAAACCCTACCCCAAACTGTAATAGAAATGAATCATTTTAGTCATGCAAAATTGAAAGTGGGACAACTTTTGAGTTGCTTGAAATGTCAGCGGAATTTGACATAGAGCAGATCTGAGACCCTGCTATGTAACCTGTAGGAATAGTATAGAATAACAGAGTTGGAAGGGACCTTAGAGGTCTTCTAGTCCAACCCCCTGCTTGGGCAGGAAACCCAACACCACTTCAAATAAATGGTTATCCAACATCTTCTTAAAAATTTCCAGTGTTGTAGCATTTACAACTTCTGGAGGCAAGTTGTTCCACTGATTAATTCTGAATCTAATTGTCAGGAAATTTCTCCTTAGTTCTAGGTTGCTTCTCTCCTTGATTAGATTCCACCCATTGCTTCTTGTCCTGCCCTCAGGTGCTTTGGGGAATAGCTTGACTCCCTCTTCTTTGTGGCAGCCCCTGAGACATTTGAACACTGCTATCATGTCTCCCCTAGTCCTTCTTTTCATTTCATCATAGGGTAAGAGTGCAAAAAAATAGGAACAAATAAAGTTGTTAAGAAAAACAAATGAATTCACTGTATTTTAGGAAGACCCGTCCCTCTAATTGAATTGTCCCTGATAGACCAGATTCAATCTGTTTTTCAAAGGCCTTGCTACCTGATACGATAAAAAGGTAGTCTGTTTTGAGTTTAATTTGAGTCTCAAACGGGTTCATGAACAAATTCACGTCATTTTCTTGGCAACAATTTGAAAGTGGTTTGCTTTATTTTCCAGGATATGTGTCTTTGTGTGGGTGTTTTCAGCTTTTCAGACTAGCCTACAGCTTTGGCTGTTCCAGAAGTTCTCCCATCAAAGTCCTGGATGGGACTGACTCTATTTAGCTTTTTTCATAACCAGTGGAGCGCAGTTAGATCCCTTTCAAATAAAACTTTTGTAGCAGTGAGGCATAACCGGGGTGCCCAGTATCACAGTTTGTCCCCCAAATCTTGAACATGGTCCTTCAAAGCACCTCCAAAGTTGCATCTAAATTTATTTATGTTTAACATGACAGAAAGGGACGAACAAAAGAGCCATTGTCTTTAAAGTATTTAAATTAATTTTAATTAAAAGTCCACAAGAAATAAATTTTAGTTTTTCTACTGATACCATCAGTTTCTTGATGCTGGTACTATCATCTTCTTAGAACAGGCTCCTTGCATACAGAATAACAGGGTTGGAAGGGACCTTGGACTTCTTCAAGTCTCTCCCCCTGCTTAAGCAGGAGATCTTATACCATTTCAGACAAATGGGTGTCCAATCTCTTCTTTAAAACTGTGTTGGAGCATTCACAACTTCTGGAGGCAAGTTGTTCCACTGATTAGTTGTTCTCACTGTCAGGAAATTTCTCCTTACTTCTAGGTTGCTTCTCTCCTTGACTAGTTTCCATCCATTGTTTCTTGTTCTGCCTTCAGGTGCTTTGGAGAATAGATTGACCCCCTCTTCTTTGGGGCAGCCCTTTCTAACTTGCCACAAAGGACAAGTGTGTCCTTCAGTCTGAAACAGTCATGAATCTTTGAGCTATAGAATGGGGAAGTGAAACTTGTAGTCAAGCTACACGTCCAATTACATCCCAAGCAGCCACGTTCCTTAGCAATGTGGACAGTTGTAATTCAATCCATGTGGAGGGTTGCAGATCCATCACAGAGAAATGCTTTCTTGTACAGGTAGTCCTTGACTTGTAACCATTTGTTTAGTGACTATTTGAAGTTACAACAGCACTGAAAATGTGACTGATGACTGATCCTCGCACTTATGACCATTGCAGCATCCACAAGGTCATGATCAGACTTCAAGCACTTGGCTACTGGCATACATTTACAACAGTTGCAGCATCCCAGTGTCATGTGGTCACCATTGGCAATTTTCCCAGCTGGCTTCCAAGAAGCAAAGTCAATGAGGAAAGCTGGATTTGTTTAATGACCACATGTTTCACTTAACAACTGGAATTAATAACCATTGCAAAAAAGTCATCAATTTTTTTTTTTATTTTTTTAATTTGATTTATATGCCGCCCTTCTCCGGAGACTCAGGGCGGCTTACAGTGCGTTAAGCAATAGCCTTCATACTTTTGTATATTTATACAAAGTCAGCTTATTGCCCCCACAATCTGGGTCCTCATTTCACCTACCTTAGAAAGGATGGAAGGCTGAGTCAACCTTGAGCCTGGTGGGATTTGAACTTGCAGTAATTGCAAACAGTTGATCTTAATAACAGTGAATTAGTCCATTGCGCCACCAGGACTCCTTGGATGCAGCTCATTTAACATTGCCTTGCATTGATCCCAATTATGGTTATAAGTCGAGGACTACCTGTAGAGCTGGGAATAGACTTTGCTGCAGTGAATATTCATGTAAAATATCCTTTCAGAGTTGATTCCTGCAGCAGCCTATTTCACCTTTTCATAGAAGTCAAATGAAAGCACAGTGAGTAATTATCTGCTGTGAACTCTGCATTGGCAACAGGAAGGGCATCCAGCCAGTAAACAATCAGCTCCATTCAGTTGCCCCAACCCCACCCCAATGTAAGGGATACGGGGTCATTAAAAGACACACATACACACACAAATAGAAGTCAAATAAAACAGACACATTGTTTCTTTTGGCAAATGCTTTGAGTCCTTGCAAAAAAATTCTAGCAGCTGGAAAAGGGTTCTGGAGATATATTACTGAGGTGTAGGAACCTCTTCTAGTTCAATGAATTGCTGACTAAAAAGTTCAAAACAACTCAAAATGCCCCAAAAAAGGATTACCTCCAAGCTTAGAGAATTGTGTGGCCTCCATGACACAAAGAACCTTGCTCACACAAAGCACAACTGACCTGCACAGGCCTACTTTCTGATATGATTTTATATTAACTAGGTAATCATAGAGTGAGGCTGTTTGAAGCCATGAATGTACCATTAAGGCTTTTGCAGTTTCCTCAAGGACTGTCACTCATCAATATTCCTGAATGTATTTTCACTCCATCTCAAAGACTACCAGTAGAGAGGATGTGAATTGGAGTTAGGAAGATTAGCAGTGATAGACTTGCTTGCTTTTTTTTTTAATACCTTTTCGCTAGACTTGGATCACTTGTTAAGGTCTATCTGAGCTGCCTCTTTTATTGTGCCTCTAACTGCATGTTGTAGAATTGCTAAAGCTGTTGAGAATATTGTTAATGATCAGTAGCTCTGTCCCAGGAGTCTGCAACCTTAAACACTCAAAGAGCCATTTGGACCCATTTCCCACAGGAAAAAAAAACACCGGGAGCCACAAAACCCTTCCCATGCCTAACTATTTCTTGAGTGGCCCACAAAACTAGCATATGTAGTTGAATTAAACATTCTGTTTTCTTCTGAAACTTTTATTTTCTTGGATTTATCTATGGTTGGCCTACTGCGAGTTGAAAAACTCAGTAAATCACCTGCCGGTGGGTGTCGCACATTGACGGTTGTGACGCATATTTTGAGTGACAGGGAGCCGCAGCAGAGGGGTGAAAGAGCCACATGTGGCTCCAGAGCCCCAGGTTGCTGATCCCTGCTCTATCCAGACCTGCAAATGCTCGAAACAAAAAAAAAAAACCAAAAAACAAAAAAACACAAACTCTTGGTAATTCCGCCATTCTTCTGGTATTGATTACCTCAAGTATCCAAAGTCTGTGTAGATAGCTAGGTTGTGACCAGTGGGGATAACATCCATAAACTTAGGACTGGCTGAACATTCTTGGTATGGTTTAGAGGAAGATAAGCGTGGAATTTCTGGGAAAGATATGGAAAGAAGATTTTGAGCCAGGAACACTGATAGCGGTTATTCTTGCAACGAAGGAAATGAAATCTGGACTAAGGGCTCAGTTAGATTTGATTCCAGTGGAGTGAAATGAGGATATGAGTAGAAAATGAGAAAGAAGGATTAGTGGATGTGGAAAAGAATGGTATTCCTAAAACCTGACATCTTTTATTACCTTGTTGTCATCTATGGTATTTGGGGGATTTAGCCCTAAACCAAGAGATAAAAGACTAGACTCTAAGATATTAGTGTGTATGTGTAGAAAACAATTTGTATTGTAAGTGAAGTCACTGTATCACAAATTATCATTGCCACCCTCTGAAAATAGACAATTAATATGACACATCTGACTGAGGGTAATTCCATTGTTGTTGTTGTTGTTGTTGTTGTGTTGTTGTTTTAAATTAGATTTAGAACAGCAGATTCATTTGACATGCTATTCAAATGGCTGTATCCTTTTATTTATGCATTAAAAAAAATCATGTAATAGAAGCAACCTTTTTCCAGGCCAATAGACCCAGATGTACTGAAATTTTAAGTTTCATAATTCCATTAATTGGCCATGTTACTTGCAGTTCCAGTAATTATGGTTCCAGCACCATACATGGACCAAATTGTTTTAGAAAATTTAACAACTAGAGTTGAATTCTTATGTTTGTTTTAGAGTTCTGAATGCATTGTGCAAAAAACTGGATACTTCAAATATCTTGAAGCAATATTAATGGCAGCAAAATATACAGTGGTCAAGATTTTTTTCTGGGGATACGCTCCCATTTAAAAAAAAAAAATTAAGTCAGGTATTTATAAGGAAAAATGAAACAAAAGTCATAGCGATGCATCTTAATATTCCTACGATGCAATCCTTTGCCTCTTGATTCAGAAGTAAACCCAGCCAACGTCAAAGGAAATTTGGCCAGGGAAAATGTGTATAATACTGAAGTTTTAGGACATTAATTCAGAGTAGCTTTCTCCAAGTTGTGTCTTCCATTTGTGTAGAAATCTGTAGAGTTTAATACATTTGATCAGGAAGGCTGATTTAGACAGCCTTCCTGATCAAATGTAGTGGGTTCCATTTACCTTCGCTACCGGTTCAGCGCTTCTGCACATGCGCAGAACCTTTTGCTCATGCGCAGAACATTCCATGATGATGTCCAGGCAGGTGGGCGGAGCCTTCCATCAACGCCACTACCGGTTCGTGCGAACCGGTAGAAATCCACCACTGGTTTAGACCAACTGAAGATAAGACTATTTTTGTACTGTTGGGTTTATACCTTTTTGGATTAAGCATCAGCAAGTACTTGTGATTTTGACATGAAGCATAGCATCTCTACTCAAGTATATTTAAGAAAGTCTTTATGGTTTAGAACTGGTTGATTTTTAACCTTCTGATAGCCCTGCTTTATATCCTATCAAACTCAACACATTCATTAAAGATAAAACAAAAACCAGACTTGTACTTTTTTATTCAATCATTGGCCTAGTATCTGTGATGGAGAGTTTAACAGGAAAGTCAGTGGCTGTTAATTAGAGCTGAGTCATCATTCCTAAGTAGACGGCACAAAATATTCCAGAAAGTTGAGCGTTTCCAGTTAAAAGATCTCAAACGGCAGACTTGGACATGATATTGGTCCACTGAGATCTTCCTACACGGATTGTCTTTTAGAAGCAGGAAGGATTTAGGTGGTCATTGGTGTAATTTAGATTTGGGTAACTTCATAAAGATAAAAAAAAAAAATCAGCTCCGAGCCAATTTGGATTGTGTAGCTCACAAACACAACTCCACTGCGTTAACCTTGTTTGCAAAGCTGGTTTTGCCATTGGCTTCTTTTGTGGTTTGGAGCTATTGATTCTTCCGACATCCATTTTGAACGGCCTTTCCTCAACTCTTGGTCCTTGTTGCTTGGTCTACTTAGTGTTGACTGGAAAAAAAAATGTGCACCTACAACTTTCTGGCGATCTTCCCAACATTTTGAATCGGATTCAAAATCGGATTCAGTCTGTCCAGTGTTCACAACAGATATATTCTCAGGGATCTTGAAAGGGCAATGAAGAGCCAGCCATGCTGCATAACAGTCCTGGTAGCATTCTCCCCTTATCAGTGTTTGTACCTAACTTTCTGCCATCTACCTTTCAATCGCAGTGACAGACAGGCAGTATCATTTTTTGTGTTCTCTTTGCACTAGCAGAGATACTTTACTCAGCTCTGGGAACTAGATAAGGAAGGAAGGTGTAAAGTTAATGGGTATTGACAATTGAAAGCTCTTGTCAAAAGGAGTTCAGGCCTCATTCACACATTACATGTTTGGCTTACTTTTAAAACAACAACAAGAGTGTGTCTGCTTAACCACAGAATGTGTGAAAGAGTTGTACAAAAAGCCAATTCAGCATAGATTACAGTTACTACAGAACTGCCAGTTGATTTTTTTTTTTTCAGTTACGTTTCTGACGGGGTCTCTATAGATGGAATGAACTAGCGTCACCATTCCAAAGATATCTGAAGTAAATGATGCTTGATGTATGCATATCTATTATGACAGAAATATCTCCAGGAATTAACTGCCTCAGTGAACTTTTTTTTTAAATAAATAAATAAATAAATAAATATTGTGTTCCTTTTTTTTTTGGTCAATGTTTTATATCTGTTTTTGTTTTTTAAGCTGATAAGTTTAGGAAAAGAAGAAAAGATTGTTATATTATGCTCTTCAACTATTTTCCAACTTGTATTTTCATATAATTTATATTTTATAGAAGTGAAACAAAAATGCCTTAAAAGCAAAATGTTTTTGTTTTTTGTTTTGTTTATAAAGGAGAAAAAGCAGGTGCTTTTTAGGAGGAAAAAAAAAAAGAAATGAAAGAAAACCAAACTCAGCTGAGGTAGCTTAGAGATGTAGCGTTATCTGTGTTTTTTAAGAAATTCAAAATCGCAGCCTCTCCCACACTGAAGACTTAATAGGGAGTGGAAGAGATTTTGTTTTGATTGCTGATGCTGGCACATCACTCTTCTGGAGAGTTTTTATATACTGTAGCCTTATTTCTGATTGTATTCAAAATTAAAATATTGCAAAGACATGCCTTGCTTACTTTTGTCTATTTATGTGTTTGTTTGTTTATGTCCTGCCTTTATTATTTTCATAAATAACTCAAGGCATTGAACATATCCAACACATTATCCTTCTTCTATTTTCCCCGCAACAACCACCCTGTGAAGTGAGTTGGGCTGAGGGAGAGAATGACTAACCCAAAGTCATTCCATTTTATTCCTAAAGCGGGACTAGATCTAGAATGCTCAGTCTCCTGGTGATTGGTCATCCAGATGCTTTTCATGCCTAAGGCGGGACTAGAACTCATACCTTTCTGGTGATTGGCCCAAAATCATCCAATCTGCTTTCATGTCTAAGACGGGACTAAAACTCACTATCTCATAGTTTCTAACCTAGTATCTTAACCACTAGATCAAACTGGCTCTCTAAGTTTGATTGGAGACCAAAATATAGTGGTCGGGGAGTGGGGGATGGTAGCTCACGAGAAATACCTGTTCTGCATCCCAAATTTACTTTCAATCATCTCCAGCTAGGAGTAGCTTCTGTTTGAATCTCTGCAGAGGTCCCCAAATAAATGCTGCTCTAACTGTTAAATAGACCAAAAATATCGCAGCTTTCTGGGCTTCGCTATACCTATTTAAAACTCTTTCCAGACATTCTGAGAATAAATTAAATATGGAAATGGGGTAAAAGTAGAATTGCAACATGTTGTCATGCAAAATATATACTAATTTTTAGGTCTTTAGATGGGAGTCTTTTTTTTTTCCAGTCCGCAAGAGAAACCTTGGATTAAAATGTTGGCCTCCTGTATCAAAAGACACTATTCTCCCATGGAACGGAAATATAGTTTAGTTAGGTTGGCTTTCTAGGAATCATGCAGAAGGTTCATATCCAGGAAAGCTAAGGAAAAATTCCTCACTTTGATCTGGATAAAACTGAACTAGTAGATCCATTGATTCTGTATCCGGGAAATTACTTGTCCAAAGAGACACACTAATCTCCTGCAGACATAAAAACAACAAAAATCAAACTAATTGTAACGGGATATGTACAGTAGTGGCCAAACTTGTGGAAACCTTTTGGGGAAAGTATTTTTGAGATTTGATGGCTAATAGCACCACTTTTTTTGGAGTTTCAAAATAATCCTATTCCACTGGTGAGGTGGCCTGGGAATAGTCCAGACCTTAACCCAATTGAAAATCTATGGAGCTGACTAAAGAAACTTGTTAATCAAAAGCGACCCAGCAATAAAACCCAGTTAATAGAAGCCATCATTCAATCTTGGTTTCACATAACAGCTGCAGAACTAAAAGACTTGGTTCACTCCATGGGAAGATGCTGTAAGGCCATAATTCATGCTAAAGGTTACCCAACTTAAGTATTAACTGACGTAATTTTTGTATCTCGTTTTTTCTACGTGTTTCACTGTTCTCCTTTATACTGTAACTGCTATTCCAATAGCAAATCTTTCATAAAAGTTATTGCATTACATTCTTGATTAAATTATCTTTCCATTGATATATAATTTTATGGAACTACACCCCCCCCAAAAAAAGTGGTGTTATTAGCTAGTTTTAGAAAATACACTTTTCCCAAAAGGTTTCCACAATGTTGGCCACTACTGTATTTGGTTTGGTCTTGTTAGAAGTGATAGGAATCATGATTTGGTCCTAAGGTTAATCAAGGCATTGTGAAAAGAATGGGAACTATTCTGTTCTCCTTGCTAATCAGAGGAACCAAGAGATTTGCACAATCAGAATGAGCAGGAATTCTGACTGGGCAGTGGGTCTTACTCTCTGACAATGCCTGTCGTTTGGGAATTTCTAGACATGAGAATCCAAGGATTATCTCTCCTTTGGCTTGTTAACAGACTCCTCACACACATCCCGACTCCTTCAAGGAGTTTGGACATGACAGCTACACCTGATAAGATAGCAAAGGATAACCAGCTTTTCAGCAGCCACTTCTGAAGCTCCAGGGCCAATGAAGTTAGTCTAGGATCTGGTTTGTGTTTACTCCTCATCTTGACTCCTTGCAGTTGCACGATGGAAGTGTCAGGTTAATTTTGGACCAGCTTTATCGAACACATAGCTCATCCACCTGGTGGGCTCCTGGATGCATTACAGTGATGGGTTCCTCCTGGTTCGGCCCGGTTCGGCGGAGCCGGTAGCGGTGACGATATGACGTCACTGAACCGGTTCTGCCCACCCCCACCCCCCGCATTATTCTTACCTTTTATTTGGCCCCACCCCCAGTCTATTGGTGCCTCCTGAGTCCCAGCTGATAGGCTAGAAGGAAAAAAAACTGTTTAAATTCTTGCCACGGGGCTTCAAAGGGCCGCCCTACAGCTGATCAGGGTTAAAAGGCAGTGTGGTGGTAGACCGGTGCCTCCAAAAACAAATGAGTAGACCGGCACCTGCAAAAATAAATGAGTAGACCGGTACAGCTCTGCAAGCAGTTAAAAGCCTGGTAGACCAGCACCTCTGCTAAATCCTAAAGAATTGTCACATGACCAATCAGCCATGCCCACAAAATAAGCCACGCCCACAGAACCGGTAGTAAAAAAATTTAGAACCCACCCCTGATGCATTTAGACAGGAAAACAATTGAATCAAAGAACTGGCGAACTGCATACTATTCAATCTCTTGGATGAATGATCCCTTCTGAATAATTCTGAACCACCTTTCTGCTTCGAAAGCCTGACTCCATTTTCCTTACCAATTCAATGATTCAAATGGAATTGACTTGAGAATCTAGACTTGAGTGTCAAAAAGGACTTCCTAAATGTTTCAAAGGTGTTTTTTTTTTCCAAAAGGCAATTAGACTTCCTTTGTTTTTCCTTGAAGACATTCCACTTCTCATCCAAGAAGCTTCTTGGATGAGAAGCAAAACATCTTCAAAGGAAAACAAAGAAAGTCCACAGTTGCCTTTTGGGGGGGAAAAAACCCTTTAGGACATCCATGACCTGGATGACTGAGAATCTCCATAGACAGATTGCCTAAATCAGGGGTATCAAACGCAAGGCCCAGGGGCCGGATCGGGCAAGCAGGGTGTTTAGATCTGGCCCACAGGGCCACCTTGGAAACAGCAAAGGACCAGCCCATGGTGCCTCTGCCACCAAAAACGGAGCTTGCGAGGGCCGTGTATGGCCCTCCTGAGCTCCGTTTTCGCTGGCAGAGGGTTGCAGGACGCCATCACAGGTGAAAATGGAGCTCAGGAGCCCGTTTTCACTGGCAGAGAGCTCAGGCACCCCCAACACGAGTGACATTGAGCTGGCCATGCCCACCCTGGCCTCCCGAGGTCAAACATAACCCTGATGTGGCCCTCAATGAAATCGAGCTTGACATCCCTGGCCTAAATGACTGCCTCTTCAAATAGAAGTCTCAGATCAATATCTGCCCCAGACTTCTTCAAGAACGTTAGCAGGACCACAGCAAAGGAACCTCATTGCTGCATTAGTCTGGTCCGGAGTCATGCAGCAGACGGACTTTTATTTATTTCTCTTGCAATCAAAAGCTCTTTACTAAGTCATAAAACCAGCTACTCACTGCATGTCAGCTTTAGAAAGGGCCAAAATCAGGATCCGCCCAGTGGAATCGGGCCTGACTTCTTCCGCAGCTGCAGGTGACTCCAACAACTGGTTGGCTGGCTGGCTGGTGGAAGATGCCAACGTTGCTTTCAGAGTCAGCACTTTCCACTGCCTGCTCTGTTTTCTTTCCACCCAGGGTTTCGCCTGCTGGGCGAAGGCTTCTGAACAGCATCCAACAGAAACTTCCTCCTCCCCCTCCTGTCCCTTTCATCCTCCGGCCTACACTTTGCAAAGAAATGAGTCCTGTATTAAAGCCACAATGGGGGTATTCTGCCAGGCAGTTCCTTTCAGTTGAACTGACAACAGCTTGTTGTAACAAAGGCCTGGCTGCAGAATCCAGGCTCAACTTTTTCTCCTGTTCGAGCTTCAGTGGAAGAAGAACGCCACAGGGAAAATGCAAGGGCGAAGCTGCTAGAAATATTGAGGGATTTTTTTTTTTTTTACTGGACGTGGGCTGGTAGAGAGAGCCTTGGAGCTCCAGGAAGTTCTTGAGAGACCCAGTGTTGCAGTATCATGGGATTTGTGAGCTGCAGGCTTGACTAGGTCACATCTGCAAGGCCAAGGTTAGCTTGGGGAAAGCAACACCCAAGCAGGGGTGAAATGCTACCAGTTCCTCCGAACTGGTATTTCCAATGATCAGCTGTGCCTCACGGTTTAGCTTTGCTAGAAAGCAGGAAATCCTGCTTTCTAGCAAAGCTAAATCACACGGCACAGCTGATCCCCCCTCACTGTTTTACTTAACTTCCCAAGCCTCCTTTTGGCGCGTACTGCACATGTGCATGCATGCAGTGTGCATTTGGTGCACACTGCATGTGTGCACACAGTGTGCGTTTGGTATGTAGCATGCATGCGCGGCCAGCAAACCGGTAGCAAACCGGTTTAGATTTCACCACAGAACCAAGGGTTCTATCAATTGTAATGTGGGGGAGAACATGGTGACAGTCCTCCAAAATCTCTCACATAAAGGAAACAAGCGACTGAGACAAAGGCATTGGCCTCTTGTCATTTTCAACTCCAGAAGATGTATTGCAGGTCTATCAGATCTGAACTTCAAAAATGTGGATTAAGAGAACAGTTTTATGAACTGTTCAGTGCAATCTTGTGGTCATCCAGAATTTTACCGAACTGGTATCCTTCAACCCCAAAAGTGCATTAAATATGAAAAGTCATGATGAGGGGTGTGTCAGAGATGGTATTACCATAATTTTCCCCAGAATGGTGCTACAGATAGCAATAACACTTAGACTTATATACCACTTCACAGTGCTTTACAGCCCTCTCTAAGCGGTTCACAGAGTCAGCATATTGCCCCCAACAATCTGGGTCCTCATTTTAGCCACCTCGGAAGGATGAAAGGCAGAGTCAACCTTGAGCCTGGTGAGATTTGAACTGCCAAATTGCAGGCAGCTGGCAGTCAGCAGAAGTAGCCCGCAGTACTGCACTCTAACCACTGTGCCACCACGGCTCTTCAATGAGTTAGAAGGAAATACGTAAAAAGACATTGATGCACAAAGTTACAGATGTAACAACCAACTTGAAAATTGGGCTCATGTATCTTGAGGAAACAACTACTATTAGGTTAAAAAGCGAATCAATAATTCCACCCCCCTCATCCCTAATCAATAACGATCATTCTCAGTAGGTTCATTGTGTTATCTTATAGTCAGAAACCTTCTTCTTGACTATGAATACCTCAATTCAGTTACTGTGGAGCAATTGATAGGTGATGGATCTCCATGAATGTTACTCTCCCTAACGTGCTACTGATACATGAATAGCCTTTGATTTCCTAGCATAGATTTTTACTTGCTTACATGTTATCTTCATGATAACTGGCCACCTTTAGAGCAAATCATCAACAAGCTTTCTTAGCCAGGAAAATGAATTTTTAGAACAATATTATTTTTCTCCCCTAAGCTTTCTGTGCTTAGCAGAAAGGGTGATGCTGGCGTAGGAGACTCACAAGTTTGGGATTGCAATCTGACCTAGATCGATGTTAGAGTTTTCTGCAGCCCAGAATTTTTCTGGCAGAAGCTCTCGTTTCTCTAGGCAAAGAGCCAGATTGAGCATTCTTGAGTTCTTGATACAAGCATCATCACCTCTTGGAAGAGTCTTCAGGAATTGAGATGTAGCCCTCCGTCTCCGTTTTTGCCCAGCCATAAATATTTTAGTGATAAATCCAAAGCAGGTGACGGAGAGAAGACACACACAAGAGCATTTAGGGACGTTGTTCCATGCTCTTCAAGGGCGGCTGAGTAAGATGAACTGTACATAAAGAGATGAACGTCATGGAAATCATGATTCATCAAATACAGTGGTGGAACCCCCGCTCTCATGCCAGGCATTTAACATCAGGAGAAGCACTGTGTCTTCACAAAGGCAGTGACCGTAAATGCACTCATTCATAAGTACAGCCCAATAGGCAAAAATGTGAATTGGCTCTAAGAGGTCCATGAAATTGTGGGATGCTGATATTCGTACGGGACTGATGCCTGGATTTTCCCTCAGGCTACCTTTTTTATGACATTCTCTCCTCAGTTCAAAAATAAAGCTTCGTGACTTGGGTTGGACTGTTTTCCAGCTTTTTCTTTCCTATGTATCCTTGGACTTTTTAAATTTTAATTTTCATTCATAACCTGGGATGTAGAAGAAAAGACAAAGCAATCAATGATGGTGAATTTCTGGCTGAATTATACAAATGAATAAGGAGAGGAGGAAGTGGATGGGATCAGGAACCAAATTGCATTATATTATTTCAGAGTTCAAGGCAGTCTAAGAAATAGCAGCTAAGAGGTTGGGGGGCACCTTAAGAAGTCCTCCTCCTCCTCCTCCTCCTCCTCCTCCTCCTCCTTTTTCTTCTTCTTCTCTTCCTTCTCCTCCTCCTCCTCCTCCTCCTTCTTCTCCTTCTGCCATATCGTCATCGGATGCTGGTGATCATGTTGGTAATCCTATTTTTATCAACACTTGCATGAAAAAGTGGTGCTGAGTTTTGTCCAAGCCAGTCCCTTAAATTTTGAAGCCATTATGTTCTTCTTCTGCCTGGACCTCATTTGCCTTCAATCTTTCCTTGGAGAATTAAGTGAAGTATGCAGTATTTTTCTGGGTGTTGCATCACATGTCCAAAATATTCTAATTTTAGCTTTTTTATGGTTTTGTATAGTTAGGACCTTAAGTCCTAAAAGTTTTATTATGACCCAAGCTTTTGAAGACTAGATTGGATAGGTCAAAAGTTACTGTTAAGTAGAAATACATTTATGTTCAATCTACACAAAATGTAGAATAATAGTCCAGCTCTATTATTATTAATGTAAAAAATCCTGATGGTTTCTTAATTCAAAAATGGTTACCCAAAGACCAGAAATGAAGACATTGAATTGTCCACTCAATGGTATCTGAAGAGTGACATTTTGGCTTTCAAATCACTGCCAAATAATTATTTTGGAAAGTCTTCAACTGGTAACAATCTTTTTTCATGTAATTTAAAAAGACCAGTCAATAATTACAGCAAACTTTTGTTCTTGAATGTATTCAAGATTATGATACAAAGAGAATGGGAAGCAGGAGCTATCTTAGAGCATTTATTCTTGTTTGGACACAGAAAGTTGTCTTCTATTCAGATTTATTTCAACTACACTGGTTAGATGTTGTTTTCATCAGTTTTTTTTTTTTTTGAAAACCTCTGTATTAAAGGAAAATTGAGCAGGGATAAATGAGAGTCAAGAGGGTGAGATTTCATTGCCTACAGTAGTGGCCAAAATTTTGGAAACCTTTTGGGAAAAGTGTTTTTTCTAAAACTAGCTAATAACGAGCTAATAACACAAATTTTTTTTTGGAGTAGTACCATAAAATTATATATCAATGGAAAGATAATTTAATCAAGAATGTAATGCAATAACTTTTATGAAGGATTTGCTATTGGAATAGCAGTTACAGTATAAAGGAGAAAAGTGAAACACGTAGAAAAAACGAGATACAAAAATTACGTCAGTTAATACTTAGTTGGGTAACCTTTAGCATGAATTATGGCCTTACAGCGTCTTCCCATGGAGTGAACCAAGTCTTTTAGTTCTGTAGCTGTTATGTGAAACCAAGATGGAATGATGGCTTCTATTAACTGGGTTTTATTGCTGGGTCGCTTTTGATTAACAAGTTTCCTTAGTCGGCTCCATAGATTTTCAATTGGGTTAAGGTCTGGGCTTTTCCCAAGCCATTCCAGCAGTGGAATATGGTTATCTTGAAACTCCCCCCAAAATGGTGTTATTAGCTATCAAACCTCAAAAATATACTTTTCCCGAAAGGTTTCCACAATTTTGGCCACTACTGTACATGGCTTTGATCTGTCTATGGAGATTCTCAGGCATCAGGTCATGGTTGTCCCAAAAATTTCCCAAAACTTCTCATGCAAATTCTTCAGTTCTTCAGAATTGAAGAAGTTTCTTTCATGGGAAGCAAAATGTTTTTCAAGGAAAAAACCAAGGAAGTCCCAGTTGCCTTTTGGAAAAGTGCCTTTGGGATAGCCTTGATCTCTTTCTCTACAGCACCCAAAAAAGATGCTGTTTCCTTGTTAATTAATGAAAAGCAGATGCTACTCAACAGATGTTAATAGGTGGTGCCTATTCATTTTTTTAAAAAAGTTTCATGCTCCTGCTAACTTTTATTTCAAGAGGTGATGCTAGCGCTTGATCTCCTTGCAAACCAAGAATTAGGGTCTATCAGTTCCAGATCCTTTTGATTAACCAGCTTATACATGCAGTCGTTTTCAGCGAAGAAGTAACTATTTTGTTTTATACAGATCACACATTGCTACGTTTAGTTTTAAATGCTGTACGATTAAAGGGCAACCAGAATATGGCTTATAAAACATAGTGTGCTTCCCTGAAAATAAGACCAGGTCTTATTTTCTTTTGGGATGCAAAATAAGTACCAGTCTTACTTTCGGGGGATGTCTTACCCGCTTACCTTAGGACATGGCAGCCAGGGCTGCCATGCCCCGACACCTGTTGTGCGGCTGCTTGACTTCTTCTGTGGCTGCTCGCGGCTGTTTTTCAGTCAGGTGCTGCATGGCTCGTCACGCCGAACCTGCAGCTTGAGGCAGGAAGCTGCATGGCATGTTGCGCTGGTGCATGCATGAGCACTGGCACCAGCACAACATGCCATGTGGGTTTCTGCCATGAGCTGTGCCAGTGACATGATGAACCACATGGCGTCCGGCCGTGAGCAGCCACAGAAGAAGTTGGGCAGTGGCACAACAGGTGTTGGGAAGTGGGAGGCCTGGCTACAGTGGTCCTAACATAAGCAGGTGTGGGGCGGTGGATGTTGTGGGTCTGACCCCCGAGGCCATCGCATCGGAGGAAGAAGGCTCCGAACATGAAGGAGAGGAGCCAGCCAGGCCTTCCTTCCCCGGCCCCTCCTCTCTGGCAATTCCTCAGCTGCCGGCCGAAGGAGAGGGGATTAGCCAGGAGCCAGGTGTCTCCGATCGGTCGGAAAGTGATGAGGGAGACAGGCTGTGGCTGGACCCACATCAGCGTCGGCGTGCTAAAAGATCCCAGCAAATGAGGAGGCGTGCCAGGGATTAGTTGAGTCACTGGACCACACCCCACAGGCTATATAAGGGAGTGGGGTGGCAGTTTGAATTCTGTGATGGACAAAGTCTCATTCTTGTTAGTTTCTTGGTGTCAAACCTCAGTCGGCTTCAAGGATTGGAATTTGGACTGTGTTTTTCCCAGCTGGTGTCTATGTGTTTGTTATTTGGTGAAGGAATACCCCCCCCCCCTTGTTTAGTAAAGAACTTGGCAACTGGTTCCCATAGGGCTGCCCAAGCCTTGATAACGAAACCTCCATGTGTGCCAGTCATTTAACCCTTGTCTGTCTGTGTGGTTTGTGTGTGGGGGGGATGGGGACAGAACAGTGGGAGAAGCTCTACCTCCCCACCCTCACCCTAGCTTGATTTTTTACGCATGTGCTTCGCCCCACCTCATACAACTAGATGGTGGGCGGGGCTTAACTAGGGCTTATTTTGGGGGAAGTGCTTATAATGGCACAGGCATGAAAATCAGGCTAGGGCTTGTTTTCAGGGTAGGTCATATTTTCGGGAAAACACTGTATTTATTTATTTATTGGTTCAATTTATATGCCGCCCTTTTCCGGAGACTCAGGGTGGCTTACAATGCGCTAAGCAATAGCCTTCATACTTTTCTATATATCTGCTTAGTAGAGCTTTTGCCCCCCCCCCCAAACTGGTGTTCTTTTTTATACAAAGTCAGCTTATTGCCCCCACAATCTGGGTCCTCATTTTACCTGCCTCGGAAGGATGGAAGACTGAGTCAACCTTGAGCCTGGTGAGATTTGAACTTGCAGTCTGCTGCGCCACCAGAGCTCTTATGGTTATTTATTGTATTTATTTATTGGTTCGATTTATATGCCGCCCTTCTCCAGAGACTCAGGGCGGCTTACAATGCATTAAGCAATAGCCTTCATACTTTTGTATATACCTGCTTAGTAGGGCTTTCGGGGGGCCCTAAGCGGTGTTCTTTTTTATACAAAGTCAGCTTATTGCCCTGACAATCCGGGTCCTCATTTTATCTACCTCGGAAGGATGGAAGGCTGAGTCAACCTTGAGCCTGGTGAGATTTGAACTTGCAGTAATTGCAGGCAGCTGGCAGCTAAGTGCTATTTAACAGTGCTTTAGTCTGCTGCTCCACCAAGGCTCCTGGTAGTTGCTAGCTTGGCAAAAAAATGAACTCAGACAATGGTTTGGTCAATCAGCTGAAGAAAACTATGGTTTAGGGCAAATTGTTAAACCTGTCTGTGTGAGGCTAGCTTGTTGTTGCTTATTCAATCCAGCCAGAGTTTTTCATTGTGATTTGAACATATTTCTCTCACCAGCAAATACAATGGCAGCCAACCTTCAAAAGGAAGGTTAAGAAAGACGCTACTTTGATGTTCCTAGTCCATTGACTGGAGTAAAAGGAAGCAGCTGCAGTTAGAATTAGGAAACAGGAAAACACCATGAATTAGTCTTTTCCCTCTACCATGAAACTTTCCCTTGTTATATTTGTACAATATTCAAACACGATCTATTTACTTATCTAGCATTTATTTCATCCTGGCTTAGTATCCATTTGAATGTTCCCCAAAGATTAGTCCGTGGAGAGCTGGAATGGATCTTTTACATTACTCCTTTTGTGAAGATCCTTCCACTTTATCATTTAAACATCTATTCTGCTGGTCTTTTGGTTAAAGAGACTGAAATGGTGTGTGCATATATACCACACATACACACCCCTCTTGACAGAATAACTAGGTTCTGTACCATAGTTCTTGCTCCTTGTGTTGTCTGCTAGAAGAAGCCAGCATCTCTGTAACATTGGAACGTACTTGTAATGTTCTGACTTTTAATATGAGCATCTGTTTGCTTGAATGTCGACATGAAGGGGTATGATTCTTGATGAATGTATCTTTTCTTTTATGTACTCTGAGAGCATATGCACCAAGACAAATTCCTTGTGTGTCCAATCACACTTGGCCACTAAAGAATTCTATTCTATTCTATTCTATTCTATTCTATTCTATTCTATTCTAT
>WNWU01000047.1:4438889-4466742 GCA_012654045.1 Ptyas mucosa | reverse complement strand
TGCCCCACAGAAACGTCTCCTATCCTATCCCCTTCTCTCCCTCAGGCTTTTTAGCCCCTTCTCTCTAAGAGGCTTGCCCCACAGAAGCCTGCCCTATGCTCTCTCATTCTCTCCAGAGTTATTTTCAAGTTGGGAGGGGGAGTAGAACGTCTAACTAATTAGCATCAGAGCGTGTTAATAATAATATACGAAATACTAATGCTCTGATGGTCATTTTAAAAAATGCTTTCTTAATGAGCATCTAGAAGCCAAGCGGAACATACGTGGCAAATTTCAAGTTTGTAGGCTTTACGGTTCTGGAGATTTCATGATTAAGGCATGAGTGGTTTTCGCTTTTATATATATAGATAAGTCATGATCAATAAAGCCTCAAATGAATCTCCAAAGTATCAGCGATATCTACCTTCCTTCTTTGAAAGAGTAAAAATTTGCTTCTCTCTTAAGAACATGTACGTGAGAAGTAATCGTAAAGAGCGGCTCTTGTCCACCACAGAAACCAGCAGCAAGCTTTCAGAATTCTTTATTTGGTCAGACTGTGAAATAAGAGTTCGTCAGCATTTCTTTTCCTCTTTTTCCCCCCAAGAAACCAATAACCTTTTATGTCAACTTGCCTCTGTGTAACCCTCCTTACTCAGGACTTTGGGCGCCTAAATTCTGAACATGTTGGGTCTTTGCTTACTCATTTATCCAAAAGTATCCTAATGTAATTATACAGACTTGAGTTCCCAGAGCAGCAACTCTTTTCGAAATCTTTCAGAATTTCACCAGGCACCATGGGAGGTCCTTCTTCTGGCAAATCAAAGGAGGTGGCTGCCAAGAATAACTCTGTCTAGATGGTGGATATTTAGTTGTCCACTCCCAAGCTTCTCGGTCCTCTCCACGCCCACCTAACATGCCCTTCTCCTTTTTGAGTAGAGGACAATCAGCTGAGGTCCCCTCAATGAATTCCGAGAATTGCCTGCAATGAATTATGGAGCCATTTCACTGGTGCAAAATGACTGCCTTAATTGAAATGTCAATGTACTGTCCCTTCCACCCCCACATAAACACACAAACACACACACACACAATGGGAGGAGAGAACGTAGCCTTGGGAAACAAAGAACTGTGGGAAGTGCATTTTTCTTCTTTTCTCCTTATCTCTGGGGGGCAAAAAAACACCAAAAGGACTACTTTGGCAGTCAACTTCATCTGTGCAAAATTTGGTCATGTTGTCAGTTAAGGACTAAAAAGAAGAAGACCTGAACTTGTAAAAGTACTTTTGAAAATGTCAAGTGCCAACCTAAAAGGATGAAGTTACTTGGGTTGCGAAGCCCTCTTCGGTTTCAAATCCCCAAATATAAATGCCAGCAGAAGGCTGTGAAAATTAAATATACTGCATTTTGCTGCATATTTTCAATTCTTCAAACAACATGGAGGGCAAGGGTGTCTTGCAAAAAAATAATAGGCCAGAGAGGAGTGCACACTTTTATTTGGCTATAGACTGATTAATGGAGAGTCCCAAGCTGGCCTGGAAAAACCAAATTGATTCATGAGTTGTCTTTGCAAAGCCTGGACACAAATCTTGCTGTTCGGCTGGCCAAGAGCACAGAGCAGAGATATCAAATGAAACAGCAGGCCTAGACATGGGGGGGGGGGGAGAAGCAGATGAGAAACTTCTCATGTCACCAATCATCTCCAAAGCTATGGGAGCCCAAGACTCAACCTCAGACAGTGAAATAAAACATTTCTCCCATCTGGGTGGTGATACGTGGGCATAGGGAATAATGAGGCAGGGAAAAATAAGTGTGTGTATCTGTGAAAAAAGGAGGAGGAGGAAGAGGAAGAAGAGGAGCAAGAGGAGGAGGAGGAGGAAGAAGAAGAGGAGGGGGAAGAGGAGGAGGAGGAAGAGAAAGAGGAAGAGAAGGGGAGGGGAGGAGGAGAAGAGGAAGAGGAGGGGAAAGAGGCAGAGGGAGAGGAGGGAGAGGGAGAGGGAGAGGGAAAGGAGGAAGAGGAACAGGAGGGAGAGGGGGAGGAGGGAGAGGGGAGAGGGAGAGGGGGAGGAGGAGGAAGAGGGGAGAAAGAGGCAGAGGGAGAGGAGGGAGAGGGAGAGGGAGAGGGAGAGGAGGAGGAGGAGGAAGAGGAGGAGGAAGAGGAGGGAGAGGGAGAGGGAGAGGGGGAGGAGGAGGAGAAAGAGGAAGAGGAGGAAGAAGAGGAAGAGGAAGAGGAGGAAGAGGCAGAGGCAGAGAAGGGAGAGGGAGAGGAGAGGGGGAGGAGGCCAATGGAAAGGTGCAAGGAAGAAACTCATAATTCATTGATTTCATAACCCAAATCATAATGGCTGGCCATTGTTCCACTTTGCCAAATATTCATTGCCTTCCTCTCAGGGGTGAAATGCTCCCAGTTCGGACTGCTCGGGCGACTAGGTAGTAATGGCGGCGGACAGTTTGGAGAACCGGTAGCAAAAATCACTGCCCCTGTCCCCCATGCCCAGCTGAGCCGCGCGATCATCAGAGCCTTTTTTTCTCTGACGATCCCAGCCGAGTTGCCTGCCGATCAGGTTTTTTTTACATGGTTTTACATGTAAAAAAATGGTTTTAAAAGTAAAAAAAAAAAAATTGGCCACGCCCACCCAGTCACATTACCCCCCACCACCACCACCACCAAGCCACGGCCACAGAACCGGTAGTAACAAATTTTAGATTTCACCCCTGCTTCCTGTGCCCAGTTTATTTCAATCTGTTTCCAGGGTTGACTTACGGTACTTTATCTCTTGAGGCTTACTTTAAAGCCCAAGCTTAATCTAAGTAAGGACTTATTTTTGAGATAGATCAGAGATACGAGACAGCAAAAACTAGACTGCCCTCTCCTTCCCCTCCCTTTTTAACTTAGCTATGAGGAAGTTATAAGAATTGTTTGCTTGGATTTTTGGTTGGTTAGATCAGTCTAATGTCTGAACTCTGAGCTATGGTCATTATCTTGATATAATGCACCATTCCTCTTTTTATCGACATTTAATGTCATTGTTTTATGATGGTGCTGGCATTGCTATCATATTGTCTACCTGTAAGCAGCTGGGAGTAATTTGCTTATGTTATGAGGTAAATTTAATAATAGGCAAGCAAGAAACTATGCCTATTTCTTAACTAGGAATGCATGGAATCTCAAAAATCTGCTGTGTTCTATTGTCTCCATTAGCAGGGCAGTTTTCCAGGGTTTTTTCTTTCTCTTTTGCATGAAAAGATAAAATAAAATAGAAAAAATTGGTAGATCAAAGAGGAACTGACAAGGATTGCTCATAAAAACAAAGAAAAAATTATATGGCCTCTCAGCTTTATTTAACCTTTGCAACCCTAAAACAGAATAATTCTATAAGTGTGGTCTTATTAGGGCATTATAGAGTGTGAAGGGGCCTTGGAGGTCTTCTAGTCCAATCCCCTGCTCAGGTAGGAAACCCTATATCAGGGGTCCTCAAACTTTTTAAACAGGGGGCCAATTCACAGTCCCTCACTCTGTTGGGGGTCCGGACCTGCTGGGTGTGCATGGCTAGGTGGTCATGTGACTGGATGGGCATCAGTGGTGGGTTCCTCCCGGTTCTGCCGAGCTGGTAGCGGTGACAATATGACGTCACCGAACCGGTTCTGCCCCCCGCCCCCCCGCCCCCCGTCCCCCACATTATTCTTATCTTTTATTTGGCCCCACCCCCAATCTATTGTTGCCTCCTGAGTCCCAGCTGATCAGCTGGAAGGAAAAAAAACTGTTTAAACTCTTGCCGC
Organism: Ptyas mucosa; assembly: GCA_012654045.1. Taxonomy (NCBI): domain Eukaryota; kingdom Metazoa; phylum Chordata; class Lepidosauria; order Squamata; family Colubridae; genus Ptyas; species Ptyas mucosa. The sequence continues at coordinate 4,462,987 of WNWU01000047.1, read as the reverse complement.
GGGGCTTCAAAGGGCCACCCTACAGCTAATCAGTGGTAAAAGGCAGCGTGGTGGTAGACCGGTGCCTCCAAAAACAAATGAATAGACCAGTGCCTCCAAAAACAAATGAGTAGACCAGTGTCTTCAAAAATAAATAGGTAGACCAGTGCCTCGAAAAACAAATGAGTAGACCGGTGCCTCCAAAAATAAATGGGTAGACCAGTGCCTCCAAAAACAAATGAGTAGACCAGTACAGCTTTGCAAGCAGTTAAAAGCCTGGTAGACCAGTACCTCTGGTAAATCCTAAAGAATTGTCACATGACCATCAAGCCACACCCACAAAATAAGCCATGCCCACAGAACCGGTAGTAAAAAAAATTAGAGCCCACCCCTGGTGGGCGTGGCCAATTTAGCAGTCCAAACAATACACACAAATTAAACTTTAATTTGTTATCCTCCTGGGGGGTGGAAAGCAGGTTAGTGAAGGGTTGTGGCTGCCTTGGGGTATGTATGAGGGACTTCTGTTTGTGTGTGTGTGACTCCCTCCCCCCTCTCTTCCCCCTCTCTCTGGAGGCCAGGGAGGGCCTGTTTTTGGCCTCCTGAGGCTTCCGCACATCCGATTTTTGGCCTCCCCAGCCTCCAGAAGGCGGGTGGGGTCTGGAAGGTAGGCGGGGTGATGTGGGCGGGGCAGCCCAGTGGTTCCGCATGGGCCAGATTAATGGCTTCGGCAGGCCATATCTGACCCGCAGGCTGTAGTTTGATGACCCCTACCCTATATCATTTCAGACCAAAGGTTGTCCAATCTCTTCTTTAAATCCTCCAGTGCTGAAGCACCCATAACTTCTGGAGGCAAGTTGTTCCACTGATTAATTGTTCTGACTGTCAGGAAATTTCTCCTTGGTTCTAGATTGTTTCCCTCCTTGATTAGTTTCCACCCATTGCTTCTTCTCCTGCCCTCAGGTGCTTTGGAGAATAGCTTGACTCCCTCTTCTTTGGGGCAGCCCCTCAGATATAGGAACCCTGCTATCCTGTCACCCTAATCTTTCTTTTCATTAAACTAACCATACCCAATTCCAGCAATTGTTCTTCTCCAGTCCTCAAATCATCTTTGTTGCTTTTCTCTGCAGTCTTTCTAGAGTCTCAACATCGTTTTGATATTGTAGCGACCAAAACTGGATGCAGCATTCCAAGTGTAGTCTTACCGAGGCATTATAAAGTGGTACTAACACTTCATGGCATCTTGATTCTGACCTTCTGTTAATGAGTTATGCATCCCCCATAGTTCCTGGAAGGACTACACAATCATATTGAGTTGCTTAATTAGATGGTTGGTCTATAAAGTGTCTAAGAAGGTGAAAATCCTCTGTGGAAATAGTGTCGGCGTATTGTATTGTAGCATGCTAAACTTTTTAAAGTCTACAAAGGCGGAAAAGATCTTTCGCCGAACTTCCAAAAAATAGTTTGCACCACAGCAATTCTGTACCTCATTTTAAGGAAAAAATATTACCCAGAAATGTATATATATATATTGCATGGCTGGTATTTATCATCCCATCAAAGCTGCCTTTTGGCAGCAAAATCCCCAAATCTGCTACTAGTAAATTTGTGTGGGCCTCCTCATTATTAAATATATTTTTTTAAGAAGACCACAACAAGACATTGTGCAGACAGTTTATTTCAACAAACAACAGCAACTGCAGCAAACTTGTGGTGGCTTTGACCAGTTGCAGTTTTGCAGCTCTTTCCATATGCAATCCATTTTAGCTGAGAAGTCAGCAATCCTCTTGAACAGATCAAGAATTGATTGTTACGTTTTGTGGATGATGTTCTCCTCACCTGCAAGAAACTCAGGTATCATCATCCTTGAGCCTGATACTCCAACAAGAAGATTATATATAGAATAGAATCGGGGTAGGTTCTACTTACCTTTACTACTGGTTTGCAAAGCTCGCACACGTTCCTTACTTCTGCGCATGCGCAGATTGCCAATGATAACATCCGGGGCAGTGGGTGGGGCCTCCTGCCGGTTTTACTACCGATTCTTGTGAACGGGTCCGAACCGGGGGCAACCCACCACTGAATGGAACGGAATGGAATTCTTTATTGGCCAAGTGTGATTGGACATACAAGGAATTTGTCTTTGGTGCATAAGCTCTCAGTGTACATAAAAAGACAAGATACATTCATCAAGAATCATAAGATACAACACTTAGTGATAGTCATAGGGTACAAATAAGCAATCAAATCATACTAGGAAACAATATCAATATAAATTGTAAGGATACAAGCAACAAATTAACAGTCATGAAGTCATAAGTGGGAGGAGATGGGTGATAGGGACAATGAGAAGACTAATAGTAATAGTAATGCAGCCTAATGTGAATAGTTTGAATTGGCTGAGGGAATTATTTGTTTAGCAGAGTGATGGCGTTCGGGGAAAAACTGTTCTTGTGTCTAGTTGTCTTAGTGTATATAATGTATATCAGAGGTGGGTTTCACCAGATTCTGACCAGTTCTGGAGAACTGGTAGCGGAAATTTTGAGTAGTTTGGAGAACCGATAGTGAACATTCTTACTGGCCCCATCCCCATCTATTCTCTGCCTCCCAAGTCCCAGCTGATTGGGAGGAAATGGGGATTTTGCAGTATCCTTCCCCTGGAGTGAGGTGGGAATGGAGATTTTACAGTATCCTTCCCCTGCCATGCCCACCAAACCATGCCACGCCCATCAAGCCACACCCACAGAACCGGTAGTAAAAAAAATTGAAACCCACCACTGATGTATATATAGTGTATACAGTGTATATAATGGGATGGCAGCAGGAAAGAAGAGTCAACAGGAGCAGAGATTGTCAACAAAATGTTCAACTGAACTTATGCCTTTTTTACATGCATCACGTATAAAATCACATTGCGGTGGCTGCCATCTTGATGTTCTTGACTACACCCTGTGAACAGGGAGAGAATAACAAACCGAAGCAACAGTGGCAGCCATTCCTTCCAAAGCATCCAATTTCTGCTTGTTTTCTTGACAGTTTTCCTGGCAAGGTTTGCTCTCACCCTCCTGGTGGGTGGACTTCAACATCTCGCCCTGTAATTTGAACCTCGTGCCCTCACCTTTTCACCAGCTCCTCAGCCTCTTTTTTGAATCAGAGTGGGTACTCAAAGTCGTACAACCCTAACCAGCAAGTAAACGCCTGAGAGCCAAAACAACGGCCGCTGGCATTAATCATCAGTAATAGAAACCAGAACTGGCTCTCAGTCCCGGCTGAGTCAACGCAAGTTTTTTTAAAAAAAAAAAACACTTTGGAAAATATACACACAGGCCGGGAAAGGGCCATGAAAGAAATTCCAGGCAGGCTGTTTTTTAAAGAGAGGGATTTTTTTTTAATGCGCTGGAAAAACATAAAGAGAACAAAAATAGAAACACAAGCCATCTTAAAAACAAAAAAATGTGACTTTTTCCAATCAGTTACTCCCAAACCAAGGCTGACAATCTGAATAGGTGACCCTCTGAAGGGCATTAGAAATAGCCCAGGATAGAACTAGAGATTTAAGGTAAAGGTAAAGGTTCCCCTCAACATATGTGCTAGTCGTTCCCAACTCTAGGGGGAGGTGCTCATCTCCGTTTCTAAACTGAAGAGCCAGCGCTGTCCGAAGACGTCTCCGTGGTCATGTGGCCATCATGACTCAACACCAAAGGCACACAGAACGCTGTTACTTTCCCACCAAAGGGAAACTATTTTTCTACTTGCATTTTTTTACGTGCTTTCGAACTGCTAGGTTGGCAGAAGCTGGGACAATGAACGGGAGCTCATCCCGTTACATGACACTAGGGATTCGAACTGCTGAACTGCTGACCTTTCGATTGACAAGCTCAGAGTCTTAGCCACTGAGCCACCTTGTCCCACACTAAAGATTTAGAAGAAAGCAACCTTTTCATAAGCCATATCCTCACAACCAACAACCCTATTTATCTTTGTTTGTTTACAGCTCTCCTGTCCAATCTGAGGGAGAGTCTAAAAATAGGTGAAATGCAAAGTAACAAGAACAATAAAATGTCAACGATAACATGAAATATTAACCCAGAGCAATTAAAAGAAAGTTCCCTAGATAAAAGGCAGCTGCAGAGACTGATAATATGAGAAAAAGGCAATTCTCCCAGCCATTCCCAAAAGGCCTTGGAGGGTGGGGTGGTTTTTGGTAAAGACTCAGAATATCCACTAACTTTGAGTGGACTTTTGTTCCTACCAAACACTAGTCCAAAATCAAAACAAATCAAATCAAATAAGGGGATGCCACAAAGAAGAAGGAGTCAAGCTATTCTTTAAACCAGGGATCAGCAACCTATGGCTCTGGAGCTGCATGTGGCTCTTTCAGCCCTCTGCTGCGGCTCCTTGTCATTCAAAATATGCGTCACAACCGGCAATGTGCAACACCTGCTGGCATTCGATTTATTGAGCTTTTCAATCCCCGGTAGGCTAACCATGGATAAATCCAAGAAAAGAAAAGTTTCAGAAGAAAACCAGAATGTTTAATTCAACTACATATGCTAGTTTTGTGGCCGCTCAAGAAATAGTTAGGCATGGGGCGGGGTTTGTGGCTCCCAGTGCTTTCTTTTCTGTGGGAAACGGGTCCAAATGGCTCTTTGAGTTGCAGACCCCTGCTCCAAACCATCTGAAAGCAGGACAAGAAGCAATAGATGGAAACTAACCAAGGAGAGAAGCAACCTAAAACTAAGGAGGAATTTCCTGACAGTGAGAACGATGAATCAGTGGAATGACTTGTCTCCAGAAGTTGTGGGTGCTCCAACATTGGAGGTTTTTAACAAGAGATTGGACAAACATTTGTCTAAAATAGTATATAAGGTTTCCTGATTGAGTAGGGGGTTGGAGTAGAAGACCTCCAAGGTCCTTCCAACTGTATTATTTGGTTATTCTGCTAAATCAAATCAAATCAAACCACTTTATTACAACCATCAGGCTAGAAAAAACACAAGTCCAATAAGCTTGCACAACTTCAGTCTTCCAAATAATAGTTTCTAAAAATGTATGTTATGTGATAGCTCAGCTCCTAAATTGGAAGAAAACCGGTCAGCCATTCATTCAGCATATACTTTTTAAAATAAAAGTAAACCAAAGTGAAATATTGCCTTTTTTTTTTTTCAAAATACACAGTTATGCATTAGAGCAGTGTTTTTCTACCTTGGCAACTTTAAGATGTGTGGACTTCAATTCCCAGAATTTCCCAGCCAGGAATCCTGGGGAGTTGAAGTCTGGGGAATTTTGGATGTTGAAGTCTATGCATCTTAAAGTTGCCAAGATTGAGTTGCATTAGAGTTAAGAAGGAAATCATATCATGGTTGCTGTTAACATTTCGAGCTATTCTTACAATCACCGTTTTCCCTGGGGTGTTGTTCCATTCCAGATCTTTCCCTAAAGAGACTCCATGGTTTTTTTGCAAGAGCAATTCTACTCTGTTTCTCTTTCTTCCCAAAGGACCTTCCTGCTAAAAATAATTTGAATTTGGAGGTGTCTTGGCAGCAAGACAAAAGAGAAGCAGAAGCGACTGTCGGTAGAACATCTGATGATGTGCCTGAGGAATCCTTCAGTTTATTTCAGCTGGGCTCGCACTGATGGTGACCTTGATTAAAAATTGTCATCTCTCTGGGTGAATGAGAATAGGAATGAGAATTATGGGAACATTGGCCCTGTAGTGGATGACAGATTGCCCTAAAATACTGCTTTTTTTTTCTAGATTAGACAATCAGGCTGTCCCAGTGTTTCTCAACCCCTCAACTTGGAGAGCTTCAACTCCTTCAGATGAGGGACTGAGAACCCACAACATGTGGACCTCTACTCCCTCAACTGAAGGGACTGAGATCTCTCCAAATGGGGACTTCAACTCCCAGAATTCCCCAGCCAGCATGGCTAGCTGGAGAATTCTGGGAATCGAAGTCTGCATGTCTTAAAGTTTGCTAAGGTTGAGAAAATATATACAACTTTTCTACAACTACAAATTACTAATACTGAATCTTAAAAGACTATTTGGGTTCTAGCTAATATGTGACCTGGATCAGTGGTGAAACCTTTCCCAGTTTGCCACCGATTCACTGCCCACGCATGTGCAGTATGCACCAACCACATGCTCGTGCATGCGCAGTGCATACCAAATGCATGCTGCGTGTGCATGTGCAATACATGCCAAATGCACACTGCATATGCATGCATACACAATATGCATTAAACATGTGCACGCATGCACAGTACGCACCAAACATGCACATGCATGCACAGTGTGCACCAAACACATGCTCCGCATGGAAAAAAGTGACTTGGGAAGGTAAGTAGAATAGCGAGGGCGGTGGGAACGGCTGTGCTGCACAATTTAAATTCATGAGAAAGCAGGATGTCCTGCTTTCTAGCGATTTTAAATCGCACGGCACAGCTGATCATTGGAAATACCGATTCAGATCAACCGGTAGCTTTTTTTTATTACCGGTTCGCTGAACCGGTAGCTTTTATCACTACAGGTTCACCCGAACTGGTGCGAACCAGTAGGATTTCACCACTGGATTCTTTTTTGGAAAGCAGCCTCACAGAAAGCTGCTTGTCTTTTCCCTCTACCACCTTAAGCATAAAAATCTGAACCCCGAAGTTTAAATGGTTAAAGATCATGTTTCATGCACACTACCTTATCTGCTAATGGGCCCGATAAACCCCATTAATGCTTTGGTCGTATGAAGTCTGAAGGCTGGCAAGGCTGAAGCAGCAATGTGACACGGAGAAGGAATTATTAACCTTCCGGAAAGAAGGAGGAGAAAGGGCCAAGGATTTCCATGAGAATGCCTCTCCTCCTCTTTCCCATCATGGCCTCTCAACTTGAGCCCTTCCCAGGAGGCAAGGCTTACGACCGATCGTTCTGTTTTCCCCACTTTCTGTCACAGGATTTTTTTTGTTTTTATGAATGGCAATAGAGGAATGCAGCTGAAGTGGGTGGAGGCTGTTTCTTATTCAGGAGGGGAAATCTTCTACAGGGAGTTCCCAGGAATTCTTCTAGAGCCAGTTTGATATTATAGAAATAAATTAAGACGTTTGCAGTGTTGACTCCAGTTAGATTAGATTAGATTAACAGAATTGGAAGGGACCTTGTACGCCATTTCCAATAAATGGCAGTTCAATATCTTCCTGAAAGCCTCCAGTAATGAAGCTCCTACAGCTTCCGAAGGCAACTTTTGTTCCATTGGTTGATTGCTCTCACTGTCATAAAAATTCTCCTTATTTCCAGGTTGAATCTCTCTTTGATCAGTTTCCATCCATTATTATTCCTTGTCTGGCCTTTGGATGCCTTGGAAAATAGCTTGACCCCTCCCTCTCTGTGGCAGCCCCTCAAATATTGGAACACTGCTATCATGTCTTCCCTGGTCCTTCTCTTCAGTTTTGATTGGGTTTTTATTTTATTTTATTGGGGAGGGGGGAATCCTTGGATAACAGAACTCCATTGTCTTCCTAGGTCCATCTCTTTTTTGCCATTGTCACCATCTAACCAGTGCTACAATGGCTACCGGCCAATAGGAAGCACTATATGATCAAGCATAGGTAGGCTTCATATGCTCAAACCCTTTAAAGAGGAGAACCACTGTAGCAAATACCTAACCTCTTGATCATAATATGTGCAAGCCAGGGGTGAAATGTAAAATTTGTTACTATCGGTTCTGTGGGCGTGGCTTTGAAAAAAACTTTTCAAAGCATTTTTTCTAATGCTTTGAAAAGCCTCTGCCGATGAGGCAACTCAACTGGGATCATCAGAGACTTTTCAAAGCATTTTTTTTACCACCACTTTGGCGGAAGAAGTTGCAGGAAAAAATGCTTTGAAAAGCCTCTCTGGCGATCAGGCAACTCAGCTGGGATCGTCAGAGACTTTTCAAAGCATTTTTTTTACCACCTCTTCGGCAGAAGAGGTTGCAGAAAAAAATGCTTTGAAAAGCCTCTGAGGATCCCAGCTGAGCCGCGCGATCATCAGAGGCTTTTTTACTTTTAAAAGCATTTTTTGTCAGAAGAGGTTATAGAAAAAATGCTTTTAAAAGTAAAAAAAAAAAGCCTCTGATGATCGTGCGGCTCAGCTGGGCATGGGGGTGGGAGTGGGGGGTGCAGGGATTTTTGCTACCGGTTCTCTGAACCACCTGCTGCCATCGCTACCGGATCAGGCAATCTGGTCCGAACTGGGAGCATTTCACCCCTGGTGCAAGCATCCAAAAAGAACCAGGGTCTGAGTAGTAGTCCCTTGTAGAAGTATGGTTCTAAACCAGGGCCAATGCAATTATTAGCTGAAGTGCAGCAGATTTTGGTGGACAACTACAATCTTTGTCAGTATTCTGGCTGTCCTACAAGGGAGCTGGAGATGCTACATTAAGCAATTTGTCTTGAGGTTCCTTGGTGTCTCTGCTGTAGCACGATAGGGCATTATCCCGTCAGCAGTTTAGAAGTAGGAGATCATGGTCACTTCAGTCACTTTTTGCAAGAGAACAGAAGGGAAGAAATACCATCTTCAGCTTTGACTCAATCAGCAAAATATTTTGGACTAGTCCTGGCTTGTCCGTCGCTCAAGATATAAGTCAACTGTCACAGATCTAATCATTTACATCTGTGTACGGCAGTGGTGGGTTTCAAATTTTTTTACTACCAGTTCTGTGGGCGTGGCTTGGTTGGCATGGCATGGCATGGCTTGGTGGGCATGGCAGAGGAAGGATACTGTAAAATCTCCATTCCCTTCCAGTCAGCTGGGACTTGGGAGGCAGAGAATTTTTACTACCGGTTCTGTGGGCATGGCTTGATGGGCTTGGTGTGGCTTGGTGGGCATGGCAGGGGAAGGATACTACAAAATCTCCATTCCCATCCCACTCCAGGGGAAGGATACTGCAAAATCCCCATTCCCTCCCCACTCCTGGGGAAATGATATTGCAAAACCTCCATTCCCACCCCACTCCAGGGGAAGGATACGGCATAATCCCCATTCCCACCCCACTCCAGGGAAAGAATTTTGCAAAATCCCCATTCCCTCCCCACTCCAGGGGAAGGATTTATTTTATTTTATTTTATTTCGAACTTATATACTGCCCTTCTCCCTGAGGACTCAGGGTGGTGTACAGCCAGAATTAAAAAACATAGAATACGAACATTAAAAAACAATTATATATATATATAAATTTGGCCCCATACTTTAAATAGGATATTACAAAATCTCCATTCCCACCCCACTCTGGGGCCAGCCAGAGATGAAATTTGCCGGTTCTCCGAACTGCTCAAAATCTCCGCTACCGGTTTTCCAGAACTGGTCAGAACCTGCTGAAACCCACCTCTGGTGTACGGGAAACTTTTATAGTGAGGATCTTGGAAATGCAGTTTGCGAATCTAATTCGAAACCGATGGATCAACCCAGGGTAAAGGAAGACTTGCGCTTGTTCCAATTTGTTGTCGTTGCTCTAATTAAGAAAACACCAAACTTTTGCAAATTTCTTCATAAATGGCACGGAAGAAGAAGCAACTGCTGGATTAGAGGAGCATGTCATGGCCTTCTTCTGGTGGATATTTGATCGTTAGCAGCCCCAGGCAATGTAGGCACAAAATTCTGGGAATCGCTAGATCTCTTGAACTTGGCCAGGATGGATGGTTGACAAATACACCCACTCTCATCCCATACACACATATATATTTGTGTAGGAAATTGTAAAAATGTGCACGTTCCGTTATAGTTAAGTAAACATAAAGAAACGTGCACGTTTCCATTGTCCAGGTCCAATAGAAATCAGAGCAGAGAAGAACCCAACCCCCCTCTACTTCTCTCTCCATCCCACTCACAGAGAAGTCCTAGACGAAGGCCACAGCTACCAAGACATTCCTGCCTCCAATTCGTCCGCACAAATTAAGTTGATTTCTGTGGGAGTGCAGCTGCTCTCATGACTTTTTGCTTCTGCTTCTCGCAAAGCAACTTCGCCCGCCCCCACACTGATCCTCCTTTCCCTGTGTGTGTATGTTTTTTTTTTAAATGGTTCTCCAGAGGGACCATCCTATAGGGAACGGGCTTTCTCTATCTTTTTTGGGGGGGATTCTGGATGTGAGACAAGCCCATCACAGTCCAAATGAAATGATTTTTTTTTTTTGTAGCAGGACAGTGACGATCACAATTTTCCCTCCCCTTCTCCTTTTTTTTTTTAAACAGAAGACTCCGTGGAAGGAAGGGAGGAAAGAGAACAGAACTGGAAAAATACATTTCTTGCCCAGAGAGCTGTTGTGTAACCTGCCCCCGCCTTGCCCCCCCCCTTCCCCTGGTCTCTTCTATCTTAGACTATTATCACAGCCGTGAGAGAGCCTTAGATAGCATCTTTTCAGCTTTCGAATTTATTATACCCCAACGCAGGGGTGGGATTCAGCCAGTTCGCACCACATCGGGAGAACCGGTTGTTAACTTTCTGAGCAGTTTGGCAAACTGGTTGTTGGAAGAAATCTTTAGGGCAGAGAACCGGTTGTTAAATGACTTCTTTTTTTTTTTTTAATTTGATTTATATGCCGCCCTTCTCCGGAGACTCAGGGCGGCTTACAATGCGCTAAGTAATAGCCTTCATACTTTTGTATATTTATACAAAGTCAGCTTATTGCCCCCACAAACTGGGTCCTCAATTTACCTACCTTAGAAAGGATGGAAGGCTGAGTCGACCTTGAGCCTGGTGAGATTCGAACCTGCAATAATTGCAGGCAGCTGGTGTTAATAACAGGGTGCTTTAGACCACTGTACTACCAAGGCTCTTACCAAGACTTGAATCCCACCACTGCCCCAACGACTCATAAGTCACCGAAGGATTTTCAGCCTTGCCCTTTGGGGAGCAAGCCGCTCTCTTTTCTTGAGAAAAGATAAAAATCCATCGTTTCATTCCTTTTATCCATCGTTTCATTCTTTTCTTCATTCCTCCTATGGTTATTGGCGGCGTTAATATGCGTGAACAAACAGAGGAATGTGACTTTCCTATCTGGTCATCTTCTCGCCCGTTTGGTTAAGACGTCGAAAAGAGCTTCTGTTTTTAACAATCCACCAAGAAGACGGAGATTTAAACGATAGACATTTAGCTCTCATTTCAGTTGACTGTAACTGCCAACAGCCCATAATTTCTTTTCCTTGAGCCATTGAAACTACAATGCTTTAACTTTAGAAGGCCTTGGAATCTGTCTGATGTAGTGGTTTTATAAACTTAATAAAGTAGTATTGTTATTCTTGCTGCTATTGTTGTAAAGCTGTGTGATGATCCAAAGTGTTATATTTTTGCTAGGATTTACTTGGAGGAATCTCTAACTAAATACAAAGGGTTGTTTTAAACAGGCGTCTACGTAAAAAAAAAAATCTGGTTACCAGGTAATACAATATATGCATGAACAAGGTCTCTGTAAGGTCACCTCATGTCAAGGAGCCTTGGTGGCGCAGCAGACTAAAGTGCTGTTAAGTAGCATTTAGCTGCCAGCTGCCTGCAATTACTGCAAGTTCAAATCTCACCAGGCTCAAGGTTGACTCAGCCTTCCGTCCTTTCAAGATAGGTAAAATGTGGACCCGGATTGTGGGGGCAATAAGCTGACTTTGTATAAGGGTGGCTTGGGGGGGCCAAAAGCCCTACTAAACAGGTATATACAAAAGTATGAAGGCTATTGCTTAACGCATTGTAAGCTGCCCTGAGTCTCCGGAGAAGGGCGGCATATAAATCAAACCAATAAATAAATAAATAAATAAATGTCACCTTGATGAGATCCTTCAAGTCATACTTGTGATTCTTGTTGAGTTGCTGAGGTAGCGTGATTTGAAGAGTCCTTGGTGCTCTCTGAGCTTCATTGTTTTCTTGCAGATGTTTCATTACCCAAACTATGTAACATCATCAGTGCTAGAAGGGAGTGGGGATTGTGGAGTAGAAAAGGAAGGGGAGGGGAGGGAGAGGGAAAGGAGGAGGAGGAGGAGGAGGAGGAGGAGGGGAAGGAGAAGGAGAAGGAGAAGGAGAAGGAGAAGGAGAAGGAGAAGGAGAAGGAAAGGAGGAGGATTGTGGCATCCTTGGTGCTCTCTGAGCTGGCTTGTTTTCTTGTAGGCATTTCATTATCCAAAGTAGGTAACATCCTAGTTACCTGGTGATTACCTAATTTGGGTAATTAAACATCTGCAAGAAAACAGACAAGCTCAGGGAGCATGAAATACTCCTCTTTTCAACCCCGAGGTACAAATATCCTCCTTTATTGGTAATGTGACTTGCCTAATCAAGGCACTTCACATCACACTGAGGACTCTTTTGGTTCTTAATCTGAAAAATGGTTTCTGTACACGTGAAGGATATGTGCAGTATCTATCCAGAAGCTTCCTCCAGCTACCTGAAGTGCCAGGAAAAAATCCATGAACAACGTGAGACAAAGCTAGTTGGCAACCCTTTAGAAATGAAGTGTGAGCTTTTCTAAAAATAAACAATTAATAATAAAAAAATCCTAGCATTTGAATGATGACCAATCTCATTTGGTTCTCAAGACATGAAATGAGATTAGCTGAAGAAATTTCTTCCGAATTTTCTAAGAAGGTCCTGAATTGTTCAAAACCGAAGGCATCTAAGGAGCCTGGTGGAGCAGTGGACTAAAGCGCTGTTAAATAGCACTTAGATGCCAGCTGCCTACGATTACTGCAAGTTCTAATCTCACCAGGCTCAAGGTTGACTCAGCCTTCCATCCTTCCGAAGTAGGTAAAATGAGGACCCGGATTGTGGGGGCAATAAGCTGACTTAAAAAGAACACTGTTTAGGAGGGGCCAAAAGCCCTACTAAGCAGATATATAGAAAAGTATGAAGGCTATTGCTTAACGCATTGTAAGCCGTCCTGAGTCTCCGGAGAAAGGTGGCATATAAATTGAACCAATAAACAATAAATAATAAACATTTTGCCAAAGAGAACCTATTTGGCCAGCCCATTCCTATTGCCCATCCTGACATTCAGTGGTGGATTTCAATTTTTTTTACTACCAGTTCTGTGGGCATGGTTTGATGAGTGTGGTATGGCTTGGTGGGTGTGCCTTGGTGGGCATGGCAGGGGAAGGATACTGCAAAATTTTCCATTCCCACCTCACTTCAGGGGAAGGTTACTGCAAAATCGCCATTTCCTCCTGATCAGCTGGGAATTGGGAGGCAGAGAATAGATGAGGGCGGGACCAGTCAGAATTTTTACTACCAGTTCTCTGAACTACTCAAAATTTCCGCTACCGGTTCTCCAGAACTGGTCAGAACCTGCTGGAACCCATCTTTGCTGCCATTCCATCTTAAGATGTTTTGGGGGAGCTGCATCCTCTGCTGGGTGATTCCTTTAGGGTAGACTCCCACTGGCTTCTGCCACAATAAGAGCTTCTGTTTAACATCTGTTATTACTTCTGTAGTAGCCTTTGGGGTCACTATTTCTGCCTGGGCAATTCTCCTTTTGACCTTCTTCATTTGCAAAGGTCAGGACAGAGCAGTATCTTTCTCCTGGCCTGTGATTCCAGCCACAAGAGATAACTTGGATTGCCCTTCTTTTCATAGGTTTATTTCACACGCTGGTACCCAAACTGGTTTCAAACTATCTTCCTCCACTTTACTGAGAGGCAATTTATGTAGCTCACATTGTAATCATGCAACCTTTGTTCTCTCATCCTGGGCACCCTTTTTTTGGGGGGTGGGGGAACTATTACCATCTGGCAGACGGTACAGGATAATAAAAACAAGGACAAATAGGTTGAAAAACAGCTTCTATCTCAGAGCAATAACCATATTGAATTCTATGGTATAGTGCAAAATCCGGTTTTCAATTTCAATTATATAGAATGTAAATAATGTATGTTTGTGTTTTTATTTTTATAGTTATAATGTACACTGAAAATGGCATTTAATTTTGTTGTACCATGTGCAATGACAATAAACAAAATGAAACTCAACTCAACCCAACTCAACTCTCCACTCAACCAAGTCAAATCAGCCTATCTGGGAGAAGGATTCTCTTCTTTGGAAGCAAATCTCTAGCTCACTTAGTAGATGACACAAAAGAAAGAAAGACCTATATGTTTGAAAGTATAATCCATTAAATGATGCTTCTGGTTGAATATTTAATTGTACGCCATCCAGAGTCGCTCTATGAGTGAAATGAGTGGTCTCCAAATTTGATAAATAAATATTCTCTGCTCGTACATTTCAAATAGATCACAAATGTGGAAGCCATGGCTTCAGGGGTATTTCCCCCAAACATTGGATGCATAAAACCAAATCGAATCAAATCAAATTTTTATTATAGTCATAGAGTAGCATGACCTTGGAAGCATTTCCTAGGATAACAAGCCACTGATGCCAAATTACAATTTTAGCACAACATAAAAAAACAGATATTCTTTGCATCGGAAGACAATGATTAAACAAAATTAGTTAGTTGGTTAACTTTTTATCCTGTTCTCACCATCTTATTGTCTAGACCCAATAGGTTTTAGGTTTGTTGTTGCCAATATGCCCATCAAAGGTTGGATGTGTCATTCAATGTGAAAACATTTAACAGCTAACAGGATCCTTTTTGAATTTGTTGAATCTTTTTTTAGAATCAACCAGTGGGATGACCTTTGCTCCCACTGACAAAGTTTAGAGCCAGGGTGTCTAACCTTGACAACTTTATAAACTGTGGACGTCAACTCCCAGAATTCCCCAGTCAGCCATATCCAGATTGCTAATGATAAGCGAAAACCTTAAGTCAAGTGTTATGAAAGCCACATATCTAGGGGATTTGTACATATTTGCTTTGTGTTCTATTCTCACCCCAATGAATGTATTAGTTTTATGAATTGGAGAGAACTGTTTCATAAATTAATTTGTTATAGGAGCCGTGGTGGCACAGTGGTTAGTGTGCAGTACTGCAGGCTACTTCTGCTGACTGCCAGCTGACTGCAATTTGGCAGTTCAAATCTCACCAGGCTCAAGGTTGGCTCAGCCTTTCATCCTTCCAAGGTGGATCCATGAGGATCCAGATTGTTGGGGGCAATGTGCTGACTCTGTCAACCGCTTAGAGAGGGCTGCAAAGCACTGTAAAGTGGTATATAAGTCTAAGTGCTATTGCTATTGGGTCAGAGGACGCGGTATTGCACAGCTTCAGAATCCTTGCCAACATCTTTTAGATACCTAATGTAAGCCAGCTAGATGGTCCACTACAACATGGACACCAAGTAAGTCCTACACCAGTGAACGTGAAATTTTAAAGTTAATATCTCTCATAATCCCATGGTGCCCATCATCTCAGTAACATCTGGAGGCTCTGACTTATAAAGGGTACGGCACATCCTTCAGAACTGACAATTCCTTTCAGTGAATTTTATGAAAGGAAGAAGAGGCATCACTTTCGAATCAGAAGCATGGTTTTAATTTTCCCTTTAGATGCAGAAGGAGACGAGGACAGAAGATTTATGGTTACCACATCTCCTCCACATGCACAGCTTGTAGCATTTATCAGGTGTTGGGCATGTGGTGGCTCTTGGGAAGTACCAAAGCATGATCAAAAGCAGTGCACAAATTTTGTCCTCCCTTTCTTTCAACATGTTCAGTCCCACAGTGTGATCAAAAAAAGGGCACATTAACCTTTCCGGTTCCAACTGGAGATTCATTTTGGGATTTTACTGCCTGAAGACCTTGAAATAAGCTTCCTTGGTTGTTTTTTTTTTTTGTGTGTGTGCCAGGCCAAATTCTCTTCTTTTTTGATGTCTCCCACCCCTGTCTTTCTGGCCTTAGGAGACTTAGATCATTAAATGACTACTTCATTATATGAGTCCTTGATCCAGATTTCAATTACATTATAAAGGATATGCAAAGTTGCCAACTCTGTGTGGACTTTATAGAGTTTGCTTTGAGCTCTTCAGTTAAATAAAACAATCAAGAGTTATTCATGGATGCTGGTAAAATCTTAACAGGTCCAGGATTTTTGAGACCTCACTGCAGTTATCCAGGTTTCTTTTGCAGTTCATGCTCATATATTTTTACAGTAAGAAATGGTGATTTAACCATTTGCTTGTAGGCTATCCTGAGCACTCCAGATGTTCAGGATATACATACCTTTTTAAAAAATGAAGAAATACTAACGGTTGAGTATAGCAACAGCAATAGCACTTAGACTTATATACCACTTTATACAATGCTTTTGCAGCCCTCTCTAAGCAGTTTACAGAGTCAGGATATTGCCCTCAACAATTTGGGTCCTCATTTTACCCACCTCGGAAGGATGGAAGGCTGAGTCAACCTTGAGCCTGGTGAGATTTGAACTACAAATTGCAGTCAGCTGGCAGTCAGCAGAAGTTGCCTGCAGTACTGCACTCTAACCACTGTGCCACCATGGCTCACATATAGTTATATATATTATATATAGAGAGAGTATAGTTATAAATAAAACAAGGGGCAAGAAAGTTCAACTATTCTTCTACAATTGCACTGTCAAGGCAGTTTTGTTAAACATCTTCACTTGCAAGAAATGGCTCTCACAATGGTCAAGGTCAACATGGATGAGACCAGAACCGAGGGCAAGTTGCAAAATAATTGCAAATGGAGGGTAGGAGGGGGACTGTCCATGGTGCTTGAAATCCACTGGATTATGATGATTCTTTTACTGCTTCAAAATCTAGAAGACTATTCTGCAGTGGATATAATATCAGCAACAATTAGTTCCAAATGACACTTACACTAGTGGCCAAAATTGTGGAAACCTTTTGGGAAAAGTGTATTTTCTAAAACTAGCTAATAACACCACTTTTTTGGGGGGGGGGAGCAGTACCTATAAAATTATATATCAATGGAAAGATAATTTAATCAAGAATGTAATGCAATAACTTTTATGAATGATTTGCTATTAGAATAGCAATTACAGTATAAAGAAGAAAAGTGAAACACGTAGAAAAAATGAGATATACAAAAATTATCACCCTGTCAGTTAATACTTACGGTAGTTGGGTAACCTTTAGCATGAATTACGGCCTTACAACGTCTTCCCATGGAGTGAACCAAGTTTTCTAGTTCTGCAGCTGTTATCATGTGAAACCAAGATTGAATGTTTGTTTCTATTAACTGGGTTTGATTGCTGGATCGCTTCTGACTAAAAGGTTTCTTTAGTCGGCTCCATAGATTTTCAATTGGGTTAAGGTCTGGGCTATTCCCAGGCCATTCCAGCAGTGGAATAAGATAATCTTAAAACTAAAAAAAAAAAAAAAAAAGATGGTGTTATCAGCCATCAAACCTCAAAAATACACTTTTCCCAAAAGGTTTCCACAATTTTGGCCTCTGCTGTATAAAGCTACATTACATGCAGAGGTGGTATTCAGCAGGTTCTGACCAGTTCTGGAGAACCAGTAGCAGAAATTTTGAGTAGTTCGGGGAACTGGTAAATACCACCTCTGATTGGCCCCGCCCCCATCTATTCTCTGCTCCAAGTCCCCGCTGATTGGGAGGAAATGGGGATTTTGCAGTAACCTTCCCCTGGAGTGGGGAGGGAATGGAGATTTTACAGGTGCCACACCCACCAAGCCACGCCCACCAAGCCATGCCATGCCCAGCAAGCCACGCCCACAGTACCAATAGTAAAATTTTTGAATCCCACCACTGATTACATGGGCAAAGAGAAACTAAGCAAAGCAAAGGCCATGGCATCACAGCAACATCTCTGACGAAAATGTTGAGATGTTTCTTCCATGCCAGTCCAAATTTCTTATTCCACCTCTCAAACGAGATTTCATGCCCTTTAACCTTGACTCCGGCAAGCCCCCCTAATACAACGAACTGTGGAGTTAAATCCTATATAAAATAGGTCATTTATTCCCCACCATTCAACTTTGCATGGTCCCCACCTAAACAGATGTAGTTCCTAACAGAAACACCTGTTGGGTAAAAACTGTCATTTTCAGAAAAAGAAACAGCTGTAGGAATTGGATCGAATGAATGAGGAAGCATTATGGGTGCATGTTACTCCAAATGGCTTCGTCTCTCATTTGGAGCCCTTCCTCTTTTTTCTTTCCTTCTCTTTTTTCCCAAGATTTATAATATTATCTTCCTCTGTTCCTTCACCCTTTCTATATATAGAAACTCTATGCTGCTTTGATGGGCTTCCAATATAGATCCACATGCTCCCATTTATTCATGCTTTTAATTCTCTTAAATATTTATAAAGGTTTCAAGAGCAGATTTTTTTTAAAAAAGCTCTTAGATAGAGAGCCAGTTTAAAAAAAAAAGAAAAGAAAAAAGAAGGAAGATAGGAGGAAGGAATGGGTTGCTTCTGTTCTCTGCCAAGCAATCTGGCATCAATCAAATTTACTGGAAACAGGGTATGTAAAGAAAAAGGGGAACCGATAACCTTTAATTTCTCTGGTCATCATTCAAGGTTATTAATAACTTATTGGCATTGACAGGCCCTCATGTCTCCCAGCTGTATTGGAGTTCTTTGGCTGAAGATAAATTATATGCCCTGCTCTATAACATGTGGGTTAACAAGAGATGGTTGTAAGTTTGAATTAAAATGCTGATTCTTGCCAAATATATATGCACATATAGAAAAAAAAATCGGGATTTCCCTGAAAGGTAAATTACTACTTGTCTTACTACTTCTTTCTTGAAGGTGAACAACTATCAGGTGTGAAAGATCAGGTCCACACATGAAGGCCCAATGGATTGATTTATTGTTAAAAAGTCTAGCACCACAATCTTTTAAAGTAATGGCGACCACCTGCTTGGAGTTAGATAAGGGTCATTGGAATTCAAGGAGGGGAGGGGGTTGGACTTAGTTCGCTTATGGCTATGTAGAGATTCTAGGCTGATCCCTTTTTTTACTCCACCTCCAGACTGAGACTGGAAACACAAAGGGTCAACTCCTGATTCACCTAGGAAGCTCAAGGAGGAGGGAGAGATAAAAAGAAGTGAGCTTCCTTGAGCTCCAAGAGGAAACAAAAAACAGTTATGCAGAGTAAGACCAAAGCAAAAAAATATCAAGTCTGTCATCTGCACCTTTGTAACTGCCTGGTTTGGTTCTGCAGCCCAACAAGACAGACACAGACTTCGGAGGATAATTAGAACTGCAGAAAAAACAATGGCTACCAACCTGCCTTCCATTGAGGACCTGTATACTGCACAAGTCAAAAAGAAGGCTGTGAAAATATTTATAGACCCCTCGTATCCTGGACATAAATTGTTTCAACTCCTACCCTCCAAATGACATTATAGAGTACTGCACACCAGAACAACTAGACACAAGAACAGTTTTTTCCCGGATGCCATCACTCTGCTAAACAAATAATTCCCTCAACACTATCAAACTATTCACTGTCTGCATTACTATTACTATTAATCTTCTCATCATTCCTATCACCCATCTCCTCCCACTTATGACTGCATGACTGTAACTTTGTTGATTGTATCCTTACGATTTATATTGATTGTTTCCTAGTATGATTCAATTGCTTATTTGTACCCTATGACTATCATTAAGTGTTGTACCTTATGATTCTTGACGAATGTTTTTTTTTTTACGCACACTGAGAGCATATGCACCAAAGACAAATTCCTTGTGTGTCCAATCACACTTGGCCAATAAAGAATTCTAATCTAATCTAATCAATGTTCACCCCAATTTGTAGTTAGTATTGAATACAATGAGGCTAATGCATCTTCTGGATTCATTTCTTGAGAACTCAAAAATATTATTTTTTAGATCTCATTGCATGGCTTTTCAAAAGATCCCCTCTCCGAAAATGTTGAAAACTGCACTCCGGCTAATTCACAGATGTCACTTCTATCTTGGCAAACTGGCTTGCAATTCTTGGGTTTTGTGACTCAAAGCTGCAAAGCCAGCTTCTGAAAAAAAGCTGTGGGCGTCTGTTTGGCCATTGACGCAGTTGGGAAGTGTAAAATGACAGATTCCTGTGTCTGCGGGTGCCCTTGTAGGTAAAAGCAGCTGTGTATGCATTTATGTACGCTCATAACCCTATAGGTATTTCTCAAGGCAGATCCTTAGTTAAGATAGTTTACATTATGAGAAAATAGCTGTGCTTGATCAAAAACAAAACCACATTAAAAAACCCCCGAAACAGATCATCAACAACCATTAAAAGTCTTAGTAAAAAAACAACCAATGACCTAGTTCATTTTGTAGAATGGGTGTGAGAGTGTGTTCAAAAGGGGAAAGTTTGGTGAGAATAAGTTATGGATTTATTTATTTAAAATATTTATATGACCACCCATCTCCTGTACGTAACAGAATTCCGGATAGTTCACAGCAGCAGCAAACATAAATAACAAAACGCACAAGAAATAAAGCCAGGTTACACAACCAACGTTTTATAATATTCCTATGCCAAATACATAGGTAAAAATCATAAAAAAGAGAAAGTTAGAATTTTTGGGACATGTGATGCGACACCCAGAAAAATACGGCATCCTTCACTTAATCCTCCCGGGAAAGATTGAAGGCAAACAAGGTTCAGGCAGAAGAAGAACATCATGGCTTCAAAACCGAAGGGACTAGTTTGGACAAAACTCAGCAGCACTTTTTCGTGCGGCTGTTGATAAAAATAGGATTGCCAACATGATCACCAACACCTCGGTGGTGCAGCGGACTAAAGTGCTGTTAAGTGCTAGCACTTAGCTGCCAGCTGCCTGCAATTAGTGCAAGTTCAAATCTCACCAGGCTCAAGGTTGACTCAGCCTTCCATCCTTTCGAGGTAGATAAATTGAGGACCCGGATTGTGGGGGCAATAAGCCAACTTTGTATAGAACAACATCGCTTGGGGGGGGGGGGGGCAAAAGCCCTAATAAGCAGGTATATACAAAAAAGTATGCAGGCTATTGCTATAATGCATTGTAAGCCGCCCTGAGTCTACGGAGAAGGGTGGCATATAAATTGGACTAATAAACAAACAAACAAACAAACAAATATGGCACAAAAAGAAGAAGAAATATATAGGTACCAGACTGATCTCCCACCAAAGTCTGGAGGGAAGAGCCAAGTCTTAATGAACTTCTGGAAGGCTGGGAGGGGAGGAAAATGGCCTTCCAGATTTATAGGCATTGCTACAGAAAAGGCCCATTGCTACATTCCATCAAATGACATTGTTTAATAGAGGGAGTTGGAGCATGCCCATTCTATCAGATCTGGTGGGAGGGGCAGATACCCTCAGGGAGGGGCAGTCCTTCAAATAACCTAGCCCCAACTCATTTAGGGTTTCAAAGGGGATAACCAACACCTTGAATTGTGCCTAGAAAGAAATTGGGAACTGATGAGTACTTGCTAAGTTACTGACAGGCGACTCATATCCCATTCCTCTTGTTTTAAGATTCTGTGCCAATTGCGGTCAAGCCAAATTAAAGATATACAAATCACAGAACAACTCAGAACCAGATTATCTTTAAAGAAGCTTTCCAATTGTTTCTGTTCTTGGGGAATTCTTTGGGAATGACCTTCTTCTCTGTTCTACGCCTTTCAGAAGGCCACTCCTTGATGATCTAGAGATGGGTCTTCTCCATGGTGGCATATATACTGCAGAATGATTTATTCTCAGTGGTGTGCTAGAGGGAAGAACATCGGGTGTCCTTTAAAATCCCACCTTTTTATTTATTTATTTATTTATTTTAATTTGATTTATATGCTGCCCTTCTCCGGAGATTCAGGGCAGCTTACAATGCGCTAAGCAATAGCCTTCATACTTTTGTATATTTTATACAAAGTCAGCTTATTGCCCCCACAAACCGGGTCCTCAATTTACCCACCTTAGAAAGGATGGAAGGCTGAGTCAACCTTGAGCCTGATGAGATTCAAACTTGCAGTAATTGCAGGCAGCTGGTGTTAATAACAGTGTGCTTTAGTCCACTGTACTACCAAGGCTCTTTCTATTTCAACCCTTTCCTAACATAGGTGTAGTAGATCTAGACTGCAAATATCCAGATGTGTCAAATTTGCCGGATCTCTTTTTTCCCACCAATTGTTCATTCACATGTTTGCTGCCTGGATCTGTTTTCCTCTACAGTAATGGCCAAAATTGTGGAAACCTTTTGGGAAAAATGTATTTTTGAGGTTTGATGACTAATAACACCATTTTTTTTTGGAGTCTCAAGATAATTCTATTCCACTGCTGGAATGGCCTGGGAATAGCCCAGACCTTAACCCAATTGAAAATCTGTGGAGCTGACTAAAGAAACTTGTTAGTTAGAAGCGACCCAGCAATCAAACCCAGTTAATAGAAGCAATCATTCAATCTTGGTTCACATGATGACAGTTGCAGAACTAAAAGACTTGATTCACTCCATGGGAAGATGTTGTAAGGCCGTAATTCATGCTAAAGGTTACCCAACTAAGTATTAACTGACATGGTGATAATTTTTGTATATCTCGTTTTTTTCTATGGTGATCATTTTTGTATATCTCGTTTTTTCTACGTGTTTCACTTTTCTTCTTTATACTGTAACTGCTATTCTAATAGCAAATCCTTCAAATGCATTATTGCATTACATTCTTGATTAAATTATCTTTCCACTGATATTTAATTTTATGGTATTACTTCCAAAAAAAGTTGTGTTATTAGCTAGTTTTAAAAAATACACTTTTCCCAAAAGTTTTCCACAATTTTGGCTGCTACTGTACCTAGCAATACTATTTTAATGGATTGTTTTTACTTTCGTTCCGTCACACCTTTTATTTTGTTCTTGACTTAATTTTATGGCTAAATGCTTCAGGATTTACAATATCCATAAGAGGTGGTACTGAAATAATTCTAATGAACATAGCAATTACAAAAATGCTTTTCTGCAGACTTCAGAAATATATTTAGATGTCATTATTTCTCTGCTTATTAATACTGGCATTTGAGTAGAGGGGAAACATAGTACTTGAGTCCTAAATGTAATTTTATCTTATTCTCCTGAATTCATTACATAATTAATAATTATTAACTCAAAATTCAGCAATAGTACTTTGTTCCTTCCTATCCACCCATTCTTTCCAGAGAATCATTAATTGTGAACTTGATCCCATGTGAAATGTATTTTCATTACTAAAAAAGAAAAGAAACATTGAGGTGGAAATTGTAATCTCTTAATGCTGTCTTTTACAATTTTGAAACAGTGCTCGTCTTAAGAACGTCATGATGGCTGTTTGAATCAGGGGATAAATTTCTTTTTTAAAGTCACCCTCGGCAGAAAAATAGCTCCGATTCTCATCATTTTTTCACCCCTCTCATTCTTCCCCCCCCTCTGTATTCTATTTTTACTGAGATCTGTAGGCCTCAAAAAGCCGAATATGGATTAGGAAACATCTGGAAATGCATTTGCATCAGCTGCCCTAGTGAGATAAAGAATACGTGTCAACGGACAACCCAAGAGGCCACAGGCCTTCAAACATCTGAAGGCTCCAGGTGGAGTTTCAGCTTATGGTTTTCTATCAGCAATTTGGGGGAAAAAAAACAAACATTTCATTTTGCAAGTCACTGGGGGGGCTACTGGTCTCTCCCAGCTGGCTCAGGTTTGACGTAATCCTATTGTTCACCACCCTGATGTTTGTGGGGGAGGATGTAGTTAGATATTCTGACCCTATATAGAGATGAATTGGGTACAACAATGGAGAGCCCCATCTGGACTGGGTTCTAGAGGGAGTCTAGCCAATACAGGGGTTGACTAATGAACTGCACTGAAGGGGGTGGGAGGATGATTTCCTGCCATTTGCCAAATGACCGTTGTGCCTAGAGTGTGGAAAAAAATAGATTGATGGAAAGAGTTTTGTACAATATATACAAAATCATGCTGCTTTCTTTTCAGGGAGAGAGACAGAGAGACAGAGAGACAGAGAGAGAAAGAGAGAGAAAGAGAGAGAAAGAGAGAGAAAGAGAGAAAGAGAGAAAAAGAGACAGAGACAGACAGAGAGAGACAGAGAGACAGAGAGAGGGAGAGAGGGAGAGAGAGAAAAAAGAGACACAGACACAGAGAGAGACAGAAAGAGAGACACACAGAGAGAAATAGAGAGAGAGACACAGAGACAGAGAGGGAGAGGGAGAGAAAAAGAGAGACAGAGACAGAAAGAGAGATACACAGAGAGAG
>WNWU01000047.1:4425661-4438879 GCA_012654045.1 Ptyas mucosa | reverse complement strand
AGAGAGACAGAGACAGAAAGAGAGATACACAGAGAGAAATAGAGAGACAGAGAGACAGAGAGAGACAGAAAGAGAGACACAGAGAGAGAAACAGAGACAAAGAGAGAGACAGGGAGACAGGGAGAGAGAAATGGGGGAAGTGCACTTTTATTTTTCTTTATTTATTAAATTTATATGCCTCCCCTCTTGCTATCAAATGACTCTGGAAGGCTTGCAATATAAAATGTAATATTAAAACATAATATAAAATAATAAGAACATTAAAACAATTGAAAACTTTCAACGTTAAGAATGAAAACTTTAAAATCAACCAAGAGTTTGATAAAAAGGGACTAATGCATACATGGAAAGGAGGTGGGATCTTCTAATTCACTAATCACTTCTAAAGTAGGATGCCCCCTGTTGGCAGAGCCAGGTTTTTAGACCCTTTTGAAGACCAAGAGGGTGGAGCAGGTCTCAGCTGGAGTGACACAATGTTCCAAAGGGTGGGAGCTATAGCAGAAAAGGCTCTTATCCTGAACCCCACCAGCCAAAAATTCTTTGGCTGATGAGATCCGATAGCATACCCCTTCCACTGGAGCAAATGGGATCACCAGTCCCATTGGGGTAAGGCTTTTCCTTCAAAATATTACCAGCAAGTTGTATTTAGGGCTAGTTGCTCAAAAATAAATATAGTAGCTTTCCATATTAGTTATTTCAATGTGATTAATCAATGAAATGCTGAAGTTAGCTATGGAATAGCTAAGAGCAGCTTCAGTAATTTGGTATCTTCTAGAAGTGTTGAACTAAATGCCCACAGGCAGAAACATTTGGCATGTCCTATGCTGTGGTTCAGTGGCTAAGACGCTGAGCTTGTTGATCAAAAGGTTGGCAGTTCAGTAGTTCGAATCCTTAGTACCGTGTAACGGGTTGAGCTCCCGTTACTTGTCCCAGCTTCTGCCAACCTAGCAGTTCGAAAGCACGTAAAAAATGCAAGTAGAAAAAATAGGGACCACCTTTGGTGGGAAGGTAACAGCGTTCCATGCGCCTTTGACATTTAGTCATGACCACGGAGACATCTTCGGACAGCGCTGGCTCTTGGGCTTTGAAACAGAGATGAGCACTGCCCCCTACAGTCAGGAACGACTAGCACATTTGTGCGAGGGGAACCTTTACCTTTACCTATGCTGTGGGAGAAAATCTCTGCTGAAGTTGACTTGATGTCTGATGTATAAATGCTCTATTTTTATGGCCTTGTTTGTTTTTAGTGTCATCCCAAAGCTTGATCATCAACATGCTAATGGTGTTCCATCTAAGCATTAGCTGGCTGAGATATTTAGAAAAGGTCCCTGCATCTTCATTCCTGGAAATTTGTTTCCACATCCTTGTTGACACTGTCAACCTTGTCGATTCACCCTCCCAAGTCATAAAGAATCTAAAAGTTTCCTTTTTTTTTTTTTTACAGAAGAGTAAAATTTGCCTTGTCGCTCTTGTGGATCTCTGATCTGCAGGTTATGCTTTGCAGTTCTCCATCATTTCCTTATTTAACCAAGCCCTGGTTTAGCAAAAATTCAACGAAGGAGGTGAGGAATTAAGAGGAAGAGAAGGAAGGGGC
The DNA here is from genome assembly GCA_012654045.1 of Ptyas mucosa. NCBI lineage: Eukaryota > Metazoa > Chordata > Lepidosauria > Squamata > Colubridae > Ptyas > Ptyas mucosa. The sequence goes on along the minus strand of WNWU01000047.1, from coordinate 4,437,285 downwards.
TAAGGAGAGGTTGGAGAACAATGTGTTGATAATGCCAAGTTCAGAAAAAAAGATTGCATGTAGTTAAACATGGCTTGCAGAAAGCAGGACCATGTGGATTGCTGAATGGGAGAGAGGAGAAAGAATTATCCAGCTCGTGAAGAAAGCCAGAAGGTATTTAACATGGAGGAACTGTTATCAAGGGTAAAGCCAAACATGCTTCTCATCTGGATTTAAAAGCTAAGCCAGGGTTGTGCCTGCTTATGCAAAGAGGAAAGGAGATGATCTTGGCAGAAATATGCAAGAACCATTACATAAACAAAGACAGCTGAAATGTTTTTGGGAAGCAAAGTTGTATTTGGAAAGGGTCATCCCTGATTCGCTGGGATATAAGAAGGAAGAGGAGTAAAGTACAATCAGGCTTGCAAGAATCTGTTGTTAATCAAGTATGCTCTAAATACTTTTTGTGAATAAGCTCATCCACAACATCTTTGAAAGTTTTTTTCCCCTCACAATTGTTTTACCTGTGGGTAGCCCATTTTTCATGGTAGATGTAGGAAATGACCAGACTAAGCCCAAAGGATGTCATCAGTTTTAGAGTCCCTTTGTGCCCACAAGAGATCTCAGTCAGGCCAGAAGTGGATTTCAGCAGGTTCTGACTAGTTCTGGAGAACCGGCAGCGGAAATTTTGAGTAGTTCGGAGAACCGGTAGTAAAAATTCTGACTGGTCCCGCCCCCATCTATTCTCTGCCTCCAAGGTCCCAGCTGATCGGGAGGAAATGGGGATTTTGCAGTATCCTTCTCCCAGAGTGTGGTGGGAATGGAGATTTTACAGTATCCTTCCCCTGCCACGCCCACCAAGCCATGCCCACCAAGCCACACCCACAGAACTGGTAGTAAAAAATTTTTTTAGTTGTTCAGATTCTAGAGGTACCATTCAAATAAACTTGCATTCATTTTGGACCTAACCCTGGTTCCCAATTTCTTGCGTCTGACAATTTAGGCTAAAAATTCAAGAGTCTGCTTATCTGTAGATGGAGTTATCAGTGAGTATATATGGGATATATTATTAAAAAGATTATTAGGGTATACTTTCACGGATCAGTCTTTCTTTGACTAAATAAAATCCAACTTTGGGAGGTGTAGAATTCTCAGCGTATTGGTTGAGTATATATGGTAGTTCCGGTCTTTCAGGGAAGTTGATTTTCAACTTGGAAAAAAGCAGGAACTACCATTCTATTGTTGCCAGGAAAACATCTTAGATGAGCTCAAATCAAAGGAGACTTTTTATAAGCAAGTAGTTTCTAATTTAGTGCCTTGTTGATTGACTGGAGAACAACTCCCATCATTTTTCTTATCCCTATGGGTCTTGTAGTTGGAGACCTTGAATGCCATCCATTTAGAATGCTATTGACTTAGTGTTCAGTTCAGTGTTCAATTCAATGCTACATCTACATCTACATCTCAGCAAATTGCCCCTGACTTGCTCTACCCCACAGGACAATATTTGGACCCACATTATGCTTACACTGCCGAGGTGGTGACAGTGGTTAGAGTGCAGTACTGCAGGCTACTTCAGCGGATTGCTAGCTGCAGTTTGGCAGTTCAAATCTTACCAGCTCAAGGTTGACTCAGTCTTCCATCCTTCTTAGGTGTGTAAAATGAGGACCCAGATTGTTGGGGGCAATAGGCTGACTCTGTAAGACGCTTAGAGAGGGCTGCAAAGCACTGTAAAGCAGTATATAAGTGTAAGTGCTATTGCTAAGTGCTAAAGAAGGAAGGGAGAAAATGGGAAAGAAGGGAGGGAGGGAGGGAGGGAGGGAGGGAGGGAGGGAGGAAGGAAGGAAGGAAGGGCCAGGTTGGCGCAGTGGTTAAACTGCAATACTGCAGGCTACTTTTGCTGACTGCCAGCTGCCTGCAGTTCGAATCTCACCAGGCTCAAGGTTGACTCAGCCTTCCATCCTTCCGAGGTGGGTAAAATGAGGACCCAAATTGTTGGGGGGCAAAGATGCTGACTCTGTAAACTGCTTAGAGACGGCTGTAAGAGCGCTATGAAGCAGTATATAAGTCTAAGTGCTATTGCTACTGGATGCCTACATTTCTGTACCTTTTTTGGTGCCTTACTGTACCAAAGTTGAAAAGTTCCTCTATCTATTGAGAAAACACCGAGAGGTCCCCAAAGGCAAATACAAAACAATGAGAGCGGTAAATATAAAAAGAGGTTAAAGGTTGCCTGTGACAATTCATTGTTCCTTTAGGAAGCTTTTATGGAATCTACCAAGGAGTGGCCTTCATAAGCCCCACCCAGACCTCTGTAAACAGGAAGTAGAGGAAGTGGGGAGTCAAGCCTGGACAGAGTCAGAGACTGTTGCTTGGCAGGATGCAAAGCACACGTTGTGACGGCTCAGCACACAGTAATCCAGTGGGGGGAAATGAGCTTTTATAAATACACCAGGGTCAGGGACAGGCGTTTGGCAAACAATAGGGGAAGCAAAGGTAGTGGGGGTGATGAAAAAGGACAATCGAATCAGATTGATGACAGCTGCATTTGGCCATGGAAGGAACTCGAGCGATTTATTTCACATCCTTGTGACTTTAGGAGGCATTTCGAAAAGGGTATCTGGAGAGACCAGCAAATCAATCAAGCGATTTCTCCCATCCTATTCATCTAGAGAAGGGATTCGGTGGCTCAGTGGCTAAGACGCTGAACCTGTCGATCGAAAGGTTTGGCAGTTCAGCAGTTCGAATCCCTAGTGCCGCGTAACGGGGTGAGCTCCCGTTACTTGTCCCAGCTTCTGCCAACCTAGCAGTTTGAAAGCACGTAAAAAAATGCAAGTAGAAAAATAGGGACCACCTTTGGTGGGAAGGTAACAGCGTTCCATGAGCCTTTGGCCTTTAGTCATTCCGGCCACATGACCACGGAGACATCTTTGGACAGCGCTGGCTCTTTGGCTTTGAAACGGAGATGAGCACCGCCCCCTAGAGTCGGGAACAACTAGCACATATGTGCAAGGAGAACCTTTACCTTTACCTTTATTCATCCAGAAGTTCTCATCCACTATGGACACGGCAGGATTTATCAAAGCGATACCCATTGGGTCTTACCAAGTGTATGTAGATGTATGTGCAGATGTAAATGAGATGTATAGGGTTTGAGCTTTCTCGAGGGAGCTTTGTTCATCAGAAACAAACAATTAAAGGAAGGAGTGGCCAGATCAAGCTTGTCCCGCTGTTTTATTGCTTTTATACCATGAATCAAGCTGCATACCTCAACACGGGATCTCTGACTGTATAGATGCCATGGAATGTTCCATTTTCCCAAAGTTCATTTTAGACAGAACAGGAAAGGTGAAAATGATGATTGCCCTCCTGCCACTTACAGAGGAAAAGACTTTGTTACTGGGGCAGGGAGAAGAGGCACCCGTCCTGTGTTGCCAAAATAATATGCTGAATGTCTTGTAGGTTCAAAAAGGTTGGGTCAGGGCAGGCCAGGAGGAACCCGAGGTTTCAGATGTAAAAATAGGAATCCTTGAGTCCACAATCGGTCAGACTTGTTTTGAAATGGCAGTTTGCCCATTGTGCACAAATTCTGAAGTTCTCCTTCGGTGGCGTCAAAGGAAACAAATGTGACGCAGGCAGATAAATATTTTTTTAAAAAGGAGGATTATATATTACCTACACTTGGTCGGAGTGATTTGTACTTAAAAGGTCATGAGTGATAGAGTAAAATCATAAGAGTTGGCTACTCATATTTTCTCCTTGGTAGAGTAAATAGGATCAAATCACAGGCCTTCCAGTGAAAAATCGCAAGAACCATCATTTTGTCACTTTTTGAAAGACAGGGTTTCCGTGTGTTTATCACAGCAAATCCATGTTTTCTCCATTTGACACCTTCCTAATATTTTACTGCTCCTTACTGTCTTTGAAAAAAAGGGACGCGGTGGCTCAGTGGCTAAGACGCTGAGCTTGTCGATCGAAAGGTCGGCAGTTCAGCGGTTCGAATCCCTAGTGCAGCGTAATAGGGTGAGCTCCCGTTACTTGTCCCAGCTTCTGCCAACCTAGCAGTTCGAAAGCACGTAAAAAATGCAAGTAGAAAAAGAGGGACCACCTTTGGTGGGAAGATAACAGCGTTCCATGCGCCTTTGGTGTTGAGTCATGCCAGCCACATGACCACGGAGACGTCTTCGGACAGCGCTGGCTCTTCGGCTTTGAAACGGAGATGAGCACCGCCCCCTAGAGTCAGGAAGGACTAGCACATATGTGCGAGGGGAACCTTTACCTTTACTGTCTTTGAATGTTGTTTCTCTTGGCTGGAGCTAATGAGAATTGTATTAGAATACAATATAGAAGTATATATCACTATAGAGATATAGAAGCTGCCTGGTTGATATGCACTTAAATATCCGGAAATATTGTTTTCTTGTTATCTTTAATAAACTGGTGATATTCACTGTACTACCTTCTTTTTCAAAAAGTCCCAAAGTCAATTTCTGTTCATTTTTTTTTTTATTTTTGCAGGGAAAAAAAAATCCACATGAAAATAAAACATCTGAAATGAATATGGCCTTTCCTGCATTGTAACTCTGGTGACATGTTTTCATATTTGTCAGATTGTGTTTAGAAGGTGAAACCTGACACTAACATTCAGAATTTAATTGAATTATTTGATTAAATGAACTAATGAAAGAGTAGGCAGTTTGCTAAATACTTTTACTAGACATCTGTCGGGTATCCCCAGGTATTGTGGAGCAATTGTTGGAGCTTGTCATTCACGCTGCAGGGTATTTAACATTCTTTAGAATTGGAAGATAAATAATCAACGTTTATTATATTTGCTCAATAAAATAAAAGGAAATATGTAGAGCCTTGGATAGTAAGTGGTCTAAAGCACCCTGTTATTAACATCAGCTGCCTGCAATTATTGCAGGTTCGAATCTCACCAAGGCTCAAGGTTGACTCAGCCTTCCATCCTTTCTAAGGTAGGTAAATTGAGGACCCAGTTTGTGGGGGCAATAAGCTGACTTTGTATAAATATACGAAAGTATGAAGGCTATTGTTTAACGCATTGTAAGCCGCCCTGAGTCTCTGGAGAAGGGCGGCATATAAATCAATTTTTTTTAAAAAAAAGGGAGAAATGAAGATGTACATGTTCTAGTGTATTGCACCAAGAGCATCAATTTGAATTTATGACTTTTTAAAATAACTTATTTGTTCAGTTATGACTGATATCACAGAGCCCCTTTTTGAGAAAGATTGGTGATTTAGAAATATGAAATATAAGTAAGTAAGTAAGTAGCAATAGCATTTAGACGTATATACCGCTTCACAGTGCTTTATAACCCTCTCTAAGCAGTTTACAGAGTCAGCTATTGCCCCCAAAAATCTGGGTCCTCATTTTACCCACCTCAGAAGGATGGGAGGCTGAGTCAACTTTGAGACTGATGAGATTCAAACTGCCAAATTGCAGGCAGCCAGCAGTCAGCAGAAGTAGCCTGCGTTCTAACCATTGCGCCACCAGGTAAGTAAGTACTGTATTTTTCGGAGTATAAGATGCTCCGGACTATAAGACACACATACCTTTTTTGGGAAGGAAAACAAGAAAAAAATCTCTTTCTCCCAGCAATTTGCCTCCTTGCAGCAAACAGCAAACAGCCTGTTTCATTTTCATTTTCGGCACAGCCTGAGTAGCACAAGAAAAAAAAAAATCTGCCTCTGACTCCCAGCAATTTACCTCCTTGCAGCAAACAGCCTGTTTCAATTTCAGCTTCTGCACAGCCTAATTAGCACAAGCAGCTGATTGCCGGTTGGATCAGCCTCCCGAAGATCAGCTGTTTCAGGCTGCAGGGATTGCCATAGCCTTATTGCTGTTTCTGTGCGCCCCATTTTCTGGGGGGGGGGGTCTGGGGGGTGGGCAGGGCTACATTCAGTGTATAAGACACACCCAAATTTTCACCCTCTTTTATGGGGCGAAAAAGTGCCTCATATATTCCGGAAAATACGGTAAATAAATATCTGCTTCCATTGTCCAGCCTTTTGAAGCAGCATTGTGGATGTATCATTTATTGGCTTCCAATGATTGCTAAAACTTCCCCCAAGATGAAGATTCGAAAGCCTTCAAATGAAGTCTCAAAGGATTTCAAACCATATAAGGTTTGCGTGGGATCCATGAGAAACTTCTAAGTCTTACTTCCCAAGAGCACACAATACTGTATACCACAGCGTTTTCCCAGTTGTCATTGTTCTCAGAACATTAGAATAGGCACATTTACATCTAGTTTGCACAGGAAAGGTGCCTTTATAAGTTCAGTCTGGTTGAAGTCCTCCAGAATGTTCTGTTATTTAGTAGAACTAAATGCCTGGGAAGAAACAAGCCTATTATGAAGATCTAGAGACAGATGCTTATAGTCCAAACGAATAAATATTATTATTTTTCAGGAAAATGTATGCATTTCCTGAAAGCCTGCATCTTTGAGCTTTCTGCCTTTGAGTGGGAGAAAGGGGAAGAATAGTTATTTTCTGTTCTTCCTGTAGCAAGAACAAACAAAGGAAGAGTAACATCCTTATAATCAGAGGAAGGCAGATCAATGGCAAGGAAAGCAACGAAGATGGAACTCTCGTGATCAATAGAATCAATGTGCAAAGAAAGAATATTTCTAACCCCAACAGTTCAGGGATGGGTTCTAAATTTTTTTACTACCGGTTCTGTGGGCGTGGCTTATTTTGTGGGCATGGTTTGATGATCATGTGACAATTATTTAGGATTTAGCAGAGGTCTACCAGGCTTTTAACTCCTTGAAGAGCTGTACTGGTCTACCCATTTGTTTTTCGAGCGTCCCGGTCTTCCGATTTATTTTTGGAGGCACCGGTCTACCACCACACTGCCTTTTAACACTGATCAGCTGTAGGGCAGCCCTTTGAAGCCCTGCGGCAAAAGTTTAAACAGTTTTTTTCCTTCTAGCCATCAGCTGGAACTCGGGAGGCAGCAAATAGATTGGGGGCAGGGCCAAATAAAAGGTAAGAATAACATGGGGTGGGGGGCAGAAGGGCCCAGCTCCTGAACAAAGAGAACCGGTTCGATGACATCATATCATCACCGCTACCGGCTCGGCCGAACCGGGAGGAACCCACCACTGCAACAGTTTCTACAGGAAAGGTTTGAGCCTGGATGGAAAGTTCTTTCTCTGAAGCTTCCTTCTCATTTCTACTAGACACCTCCTTTTATTTATTTATTTATTTATTTTAATTTGTCAAGAACGTATTAGGCAATATATATAAGTATAACCATGAATTGAATACATAAAATAGATACAAATAGAGGAAACATTAGGACAGGGACAGTAGGCACGCTGGTGCTCTTATGCACGCCCCTTACACACCTCTTAGGAATGGGGTGAGGTCAACAATAGACAGTCTAAGGTTAAAGTTTTGGGGGTTTGGGGAAGAAACCACAGAGTCAGGTAGTGCATTCCATGCATTGACCACTCTGTGGCTGAAGTCATATTTTCTGCAATCAAGTTTGGAGCGGTTCACTTTAAGTTTGCATCTGTTGTTTGCTCATGTATGTTGTGGTTGAAGCTGAAGTAGTCATTGGCAGGTAGGACATTGTAGCAGATAATTTTGTGTACTACGCTTAGGTCAGACCGAAGGCAGTGTAGTTCTAAGTTGTCTAAGCCTAGAATTTCAAGTCTGGTGGCATATGGTATTTTGTTACAAGCGGAGGAGTGGAGGACTCTTCTTGTGAAATATTTCTGGACACGTTCATTTGTATTAATGTCCGATATGCAGTGCGGGTTCCCGACAGATGAGCTGTATTCAAGAATTGGTCTAGCAAATGTTTTGTATGCTTTGGTTAGTAGTGTGATATTATTGGAGAAGAAGCTATGCAAGATTAGGTTTACAAATCTTAATTCCTTTTTGGAGATGTTGTTAGAGTGGGCTTTGGTTTACGGCCGTTTTTGAATAAATAAATGAATGATTTCTTTTATTATGGCCTTTGGCCAATCAAGCCTGTTTTTTAACAGGGCATTCCAAACCTATTTGAGTGCCAGTGTGGTATAGTGGTTAAGGCAGGGGTGTCAAACTCAAGGCCCGTGGGCCGGATTTGGCCCACAGGGTGCTTAGCTCCAGCCCATGGGGCTGGCTTGGAAACAGCAACGGACCGGCCCACGGTGCCTTGGCCAGCAAAAATGGAGCCACGTGCCCCCGTACCAGGGTCCATTTTTGCTGGCAGTGGGCTATCAAAACAAAAGGAGAAACAATTCCCCTTTTGCATTTGAGCATGCAAGAAGGGACAGGAAAGGAGAAAGGGAAAGAGGAAAGACAAAGAAAAAGAAGAAAAGATGGGAAGAGAGCAAGGAAGGAAACATAAGGAAAGAGGGGAAGGAAGAAGAAAGGAGAATGAAGAGGGAAGGGGAAAAAAGAAAGGGAGAAGGAAGGAAGGAAGGAAGGAAGGAAGGAAGGAAGGAAGGAAGGAGATTATAATGAGAGTGAGGGAGGGTCTCAGGGAGGTCCTGCATTAGCACTTGGCCACCACAGGTGCCCCCAACACAAGTCCTGTGTCACACCCCCATGGCCATGCCCCCCATGGCCACATCCACCATGGCCACACCCCCTGGCCCTCCAGGGTCAAACACAACCCTGATGAGGCCCTCAGTGAAACTGAGTTTGACACTCCTGGGTTAAAGCATTGTTCTTGTTCTGGGAAGACCAGGGGTGCTATTCAGCAGGTTCTGACAGGTTCCAGAGAACCGGCAGTGGAAATTTTGAGTAGTTCAGAGAACTGGCAAATACCACCTCTGGCTGGCCCCAGAGTGGGCTGGGAATGGAGATTTTGCAATATCCTTCCCCCAGGAGTGGGGAGGGAATGGGGATTTTGGAGAATCCTTCCCCTGCCACGCCCACCAAGCCACACCATGCCCACCAAGCCACGGCCACAGAACCGGTAGTTAAGAAATTTGAATTCTACCACTGGGGAAGACTTATCTTTCAAGTTCAGTCTCAACTTTGGGGCAATCACTGCCTCTTACCTGAGCCTATTTCCCAGGGTTATTGTGAGAAATGTTGGAGAGAGCACCACATGTCCCACCTTCCAAGAATGATCTTGGAAGACACAAGAAAGTTGCAGCCTAGACAAATTTGAAATTTGAGTCCAAAAGAAAAGGAGTGATGAAAGAATCTCAGAAGGGACCCGCCCTAGTTTTGGTGAGAGTAAAAAATGAGTGACAAGAGAGTACTTTCAGACTTGCAAGATCTATTAATGGTACCTTACAGGCTAGAGATAAAATTAGTTACACCTGTGTGTGTTTCTTGTCTATACTACCTCTCAAGGCTGACACTCCTTGAATTCCTACAGTGAAACTAATAAAGAAATATTTTCTAATGATGTTGCTATAAATAAGTCACAACTCATAAAATATTTGTCATGATAGGGCTCAATTCTAACAGGGCATGAGAATAGTTAAGGGAAGGCCATGTTTCCAGGTGAGAAGATACATCAACTAGTTTTGGGAGCCAGAAAAGGGATTGCTATGTGTAAGATCATGGCATCCGGCCGTCTCAATTCCTGGCAAATAGATGGGGAAGAAATGGAGGTAGTGACAGACTTTATTTTCCTGAGCTCCAAGATCACCACAGATGGGGACTGCAGCCAAGAAATTAAAAGATGCTTGCTCCTGGGGAGGAAAGTTATGGCAAATCTAGACAGCCTACTAAAAAGCAGAGACATTACCCTGCCTACAAAAGTGCGTATAGTCAAGACCAGGGGTGAAATGCTCCCGGTTCGGACCAGATCGCCTGATCCGGTAGCGATAAAGGCGGGTGGTTCGAAGAACCGGTAGCAAAAATCCCTGCCCCCCCCCCCATGCCCAGCTGAGCCACACAATCATCAGTGGCTTTTTCTTTTAATTTTTAAAAGCATTTTTTTCTACAACCTCTTGTGGCCACGCCCACCCAGTCACATTACCCCACCACTACCAAGCCATGTCCACAGAACCGGTAGTAACAAATTTTAGATTTCACCACTGGTCAAGACTACGGTTTTCCCAGTTGCAATGTAACCTATGTAGGGTTGTGAAAGTTCGACCATAAGGAAGGCTGAGCCCAAAAGAATTGAGGCCTTTGAACTCTGGTGTTGGAGAAGACTCCTCTGAGTCCCTTGGACTGCAGGGCGATCAAACTGGTCAGTCCTAGAGAAGATCAACCCTTTAGCAGGCCAGATCCTGAAGAGGAAAGTCAAATACTTTGGCCACCTAATGAGAGGGAAGGATTCCTTGGAGAAGAGCCTAATGCTGGGAACGATTGAGGGCAAAAGAAGAAGGGGATGACAGAGGACAAGGTGGCTGGATGGAGTTCCTGAAGCAGTAGGGGTGAGCTTAAATGGACTCCAGAGGATGGTAGAGTACAGGAAGGCCTGGAGGAACGTTGTCCATGGGGGTTGCGATGGGTTAGACATGACTTCACAGCTAACAACAATGTGTAAGAAAAACAAAACTTTCCACTGGAGTCTAATTCTATTGCAACTTAATTCTTCTGAGAACGGAGGAAGACATCTTATAAGAAGGGCCAATTGTCTTTCTGTTGTATGATACCTCCATTAAAATAAAATAAATTGGAACTCAAGTCTTCTTGTTCTAAACCCAGGATCCGTTCCCTTGATTTGGAAGCAAGGGATTATACTGAGATCTTTACCAAGCTAGAAATTCAAATCATTCCTCTGCTTGGAGGGAACAATCCAAGCCATTTCTTATGGCTACAGAGACCGTAAACCGTCTACAGTGGTCCGATGTACATTTTACAAAAGTCAGCAGCTCTTCAATTTCACCACTCACCTTTTACTGGCTGGAATAGTTGGAGCAACACGACCTCGGATGTACTGAGTGACGTTCTGTGTTTGCTGGACACTGTTATTTTTGGATTGTGTTACCAGTCCCCCCAGATGGAAAATCTCTACTCCCCAGGGAGCAATAAAGAAGGGAAAAGAAAGGTCACAGCCTCCTTTCTAAATTTCTCAAAGGCAGAACTATTCATGAGGTATACAAAGCTTAGGGAGAAAGGGGAGGTAGACTTGGAACAGGGCAGCTGTTCCAAGGGCACAACGTGTTTATTTTGCAACTGCTCCCCCTCAAATATTGCAACATAGCCCCAGTCCAGATATGCTAAATATTTCTCTTCGTGACCCTGCAGAGAAATTTAGAGAAAGTATTGCCTGCTTAATTTAGATGCTGTAGACTTTATTGCTTTAATAGATGCAAATTCACGTAGATGCTTTGCAAAGAAGCGATTTGAGGTTCTGAATTGGTTTTAACTAATGGAATAGATAGATAGATAGATAGATAGATAGATAGATAGATAGATAGATAGATAGATAAATAGATAGATAGATATAGATTTGCTCCTGGAAGCACGAAGCCGAGAACACCAGCCTGAAGATGACGAATGAGACTTTGTCGAAACGTTGCCAAGACACTTCCAATCTTACGCGGGAGAAAACCCAAATAACCAAAGACCTACATACAAATACCCGCGAAAACCTCAGAAAACAAATATAGATAGATAGATAGATAGATAGATAGATAGATAGATAGATATAGATATAGATATAGATATAGATATAGATATAGATATAGATATAGATATAGATATAGATA
>WNWU01000047.1:4391812-4425651 GCA_012654045.1 Ptyas mucosa | reverse complement strand
AGATATAGATATAGATATAGATATAGATATAGATATAGATATAGATAGATATATATGGACACTGTAGCTCAGTGGCTAACACACTGAGCTTGTCGATCGAAAGATCAGCAGTTCAGCAGTTCGAATCCCTAGTGCCGTGTTACTTGTCCCAGCTTCTACCAACCTAGCAGTTCGAAAGCATATAAAAAATGCAAGTAGAAAAAATAGGGATCACATTTGGTGGGAAGGTAACAGCGTTCCGTGCGCCTTTGGCATTTAGTCATGCCACGGAGATGTCTTCGGACAGCGCTGGCTCTTCGGCTTTGAAACAGAGATGAGCACTGCCCCCTAGAGTCGGGAACGACTAGCACATATGTGCAAGGGGAACTTTTACCTTTACCTAATGGAATATAGGAAGTGGACTTAAAGGGTAAGAAGCCATCAAAAGCTCAACTTCTTCATAACAGCTTCTCCCGACTCTTATTTTTGCTCATTTCCATTTCCATTTTCCTTCTGGGCTCAACCCACAGCATCATCCAGAGGGAATTGAACCCTTTCCTGTTCAATTCACTTTCTTTGGAGAAGACCAATGGTGGGTGGCCCCCAGTTCGCACAGGTTCTATAGAACCGGTAGTAAAACAGGCAGGAAGCTCCGCCCACTGACCCTGACATCATCAGAACGCTTCTGCGCATGCGCAGAAGAGCGCACACGTGGCTCCGTTGCGAACCGGTAGTAAAGGTAAGTAGAACCCACCCCTAGAGAAGACAGGTGAACAACTGCAACAGCGAGAAGGGAGAGCAAGAAGGACATGTGGGTGTGGAGATGGGGCTGAGATGTGTTATGGGATGTAGGTCTTGGCAAATGCCATCTTCTACCAGTATTACAATTCTACGGGGCAGATCTTCCTTCCTTCTGTACTCAATTTATGAAACATCCAGATAAGTTCAGCAGAAAGCAAGGCCTTGGATTCCGTTCCACTGTTCAGTGAAGAAGACTTATTGTATCAATTATTTCTTCACACTCTAGAACATTTGGGAGAACCTCCATATCGGAATTAAATTGCAGCTGGTTTCATAAGGCGTAAAGTTGTTACCATATCCTGAACGCATTTGATGGAAGTGATTTTTCACAGAGACAAGTAAAGCTTTGGAAAGAACGTGCAGTTCCTTCTGCAGAAGATTCTCTAATTAAGTTAGGGGATCATGCCTCGGTGACCAAAAGAACTTCACATTTCAAAAGTAAATCTGACGTAGAATTTAATTCAACTGGAAATCATTTTTGCATCCTTCGATATATGGGCTTCTATTTACTTCCAGAATTTGAGCTTCCTTTAACACAAGAGCTTAGTATTTTAATGTTCAGTATTAATTTTCACTGCTTGGACATCAATTGCTCTAATTCCTTATCTTAGTTTATTATTTATACAGCATTAATTATTGTCATTGACATTGATATAATACTTGCGTTTTGACAATAATTTGCAGAATTTAAAATATATGCAAATATGTAATACTAACTGATGAAATATTGAAAATTCTTATCTATCGAATGTAGTCTGGCTTATTTCTATGATGCTTGTAAATTCCCTATTCCTGTGATGGTGAACCTATGGTACGCGTGCCACCTGTGGCAGGCATAGCCATATCAATGGGCACCTGAGCTCAGCTCCGACACACATGCGCACGCCGACCAGCTGATTTTTGGCCCTTCTGGGCCCACCAGAAGTAGGGCTGTTTCCTGCCTCTGGAGGGCCTGGGGTGTAGTGTGGAAGGCCAGTTTTTGTCTCTCACCTGGCTCCAGAGCCTTTTTATATGTCTGCGGAGGGTGAAAACGGCCTTCCCCAGAGGCCAGAAATGGCCCGTTTCCCAACTTCCGATTGAACAGAAAGTGACTTTTTTTGCTGTCCCCAGCCTCCAGAGCCTCTCTAGGAGACCTGCAAATAGTAATAGAATGACTATGGCAAAAGAGAGCTAAGATAGTATCAATAGTAATAGGCCCTTTGGGTGAAGTCCCAAAGCAATTGGAGCACCACTTGAACAGCATCACTGTTGAGAAAACCTTCATCAGTCAATCGTAATATTTACAGTAGTGGCCAAACTTGTGGAAACCTTTTGGGAAAAATGTATTTTTTAAAACTAGCTAATAACGCTACTTTTTTTTTTGCAATAGTACCATAAAATTGTATATCAATGGAAAGATAATTGAATCAAGAATGTAATGCAATAACTTTTATGAAGAATTTGCTATTAGAATAGCAGTTACAGTATAAAGAAAAAAAGTGAAACACGTAGAAAAAAACGAGATATACAAAAATGATCACCATGGAAAAAACGAGATGTACGAAAATTATCTCCATGTCAGTTAATACTTAGTTCGGTAACCTTTAGCATGAATTACGGCCTTACAACATCTTCCCATGGAGTGAACCAAGTCTTTTAGTTCCGCAGCTGTTCTAATGTGAGACCAAGATTGAATGATGGCTTCTATTAACTGGGTTTTATTGCTGGGTCGCTTCTGACTAACAAGTTTCTTTAGTCGGCTCCATAGATTTTCAATTGGGTTAAGGTCTGGGCTATTCCCAGGCCATTCCAGCAGTGGAATAGGATTATCTTGAAACTCCCCCCCCCAAAAAAAAGTGGTGTTATTAGTCATCAAACCTCAAAAATACACTTTTCCCAAAAGGTTTCCATAATTTTGGCCACTACTGTAGATTATTCCAAGACTGTTGTCTTTGATTCCTTATTGGTACAGCTTAACTCTTCATATGTCCAGTATTGTAGAGATGTCATATGATATCCATGTCAATGAGATATCAGTCATCATAAAAGAATAGGATTGTCGGTGAACTCTGCAAAATTAGCCACAATTGGATCTACACAAATTTCTCCCACTGACATATGTCATATAAAGTCACTTCATTGTAATTTAACGAACTGAAATCTGCCAAATGCAATCTGTTATTACGTTTGGGACAGCAAATAGTGAGGCCTTAAAAATGATGTGACTGTAGATTTTTTTTTTTTTTACTTTGTTTTCTTAAAGCATAAAATGACCAACTCTGCATTCTATCAAAGCAGAGAGCTTAACTGTTCTTCTCGGGAGATTTTCTATAGTTGACAATTCAGAATGTAATGTGGTGGATCACCATGTGACTATAAACCAAAGGAAAATAATGTCAAAATATACAACAATATTAAGTGTCTCCCCATTATGACATTTACTTATAAAAAAATAAATAAAAGATTTTCTATGACTTTTCTAGTGTAGAATGTTCTCAAGGCATTAGTTACTGCATCATAAAATATCAAGGTTCCACCGCGCCCCAAAGCATAATATTCCAAAGAAGGCAAATAAATAGAAAAGACTTAAAGGAAACCAAACACAGTCCTAGATAAATTACTCGTATTCTTCCTTTTTTTTTTCTTTCTTTCTTTCTTTCTTTCTTTCTTTCTTTCTTTCTTTCTTTCTTTCTTTCTTTCTCTCTCTCTCTCTCTCTCTCTCTCTCTCTCTCTCTCTCTCTCTTTCTCTCTCTCTCTCTCTCTCTCTCTCTCTCTCTCTTTCTCTCTCTCTTTCTTTCTTTAAAAAAAAGAATTGCGCCAAGTATATTTCCTTGGAAAGCATTTCCAGGCTGGTTCTCATAAGAAAAGGGCCTGGGTGATAAGACACCAGATTAATTTTTGCAATAAAGGGATTTAAAGAAGGATCCTCGGTGTTAATTGATTAATTGCCAGACTTACATCCCACCTTAACCTCACATGGAATAGAATAGAATAGAATAGAATAGAATAGAATAGAATAGAATAGAATTCTTTACTGGCCAAGTGTGACTGGACACACAAGGAATTTGTCTTCAGTGCACAAGCTCTCAGTGTACATAAAAGAAAAGATACAATCATCAAGAATCATAAGATTCAACACCTAATGATAGTCCTAGGGTACAAATAAGCAATCAGGAAACAATATCAATATAAATCGTACGGATCCAAGCAACAAAGTTACAGTCATACAGGCCATAAGTGGAAGGAGATGGGTGGTGGGAACGATAAGAAGATTAATAGAAATGCCAGACTTAGTGAATAGTTTGACAGTGTTGAGGGAATTATTTGTTTAGCAGAGGGAGGGCGTTCGGGAAAAAACTGTTCTTGTGTCTAGTTGTTCTGATGTGCAGTGCTCTATAGTGTCATTTTGAGGGTAGAAGTTGAAACTGTTTATGCCCAGGATGTGAGGGGTCTGTAGATATTTTCCCAGCCCTCTTTTTGACTCGTGCAGTATACAGGTCCTCCATGGAAGACAGGTTGGTAGCCATTGTTTTTTTCTGCAGCTCTAATTATCCTCTGAAGTGTGTGTCTGTCTTGTTGGGTTGCAGAGCCAAACCAGACAGAGTAGATTAAGCTGCAAAAAGGTAAGCATCACAAAGTCAGGTCAAACAATACTTGGATCTGCATTTCTCTGATCTAAGATCTAATCCAGTGGTGGCAAACCTTTTACTCACTGAGTGCCGAACATGTATGCAGTTCATGCGCGTCACATGTGCACGTGCCATCCGCACTAATGTGTGGCTTCTTTCTTATCTGCTGCATGCACAACCACACCATCTGCGCATGCGCGTAGGTATCGCGCGACTTCCTCTGGGTGCTGCTGGGTGCACAACTGCACCATCTGTGCATTTGTGTGGCTTTTGTGCGTGCAATGCACATGCACAAACACCCTCTATGCATGCACACACTGCGTGCAAGTACTCTCATGTGCATGCGCAAACTCACATGCATGCACACATGATGGGATTCAAATAATTTAACAAGTGGTTCTCTGCCCTAATGACCAGCTGGGTAGGCGTGGCTCGGTGGTCATGTGACTGTGTGTGCATGGCCAACTCAACATTACTCACGTTGATGGGCGCTTCGCCTTAGCTGTTACAATGTAATAAGGGTTAACCAGAGAGGCAGTTTCTGTAAGCAGGGCAATAAAGATTAGGCTAGAAACAATACCAGAATGTTGTAATTCCTTATAGGATTAGCCCTGTAAAGTGGAAAAAAAAAACAAAATAAGATTTCTTCCAACAACTGATTCTTTGAACTGCTTAGAAAGTTAACAATTAGTTCTCCTGAATAGGTGTGAACTGGCTGAATCCCACCACTGCATGCACAGGAGAGCTCTGAAGACCAGCTGGGTTCCCTGAATGGCACATATGTGCACCGGAGGCCCTAACACCAGGTGCGGTGCGCGCACATGCACAGCTGCAGGTGAGTTGGGTGACAGCTCACATGCCCAGAAAGATGGCTTTGCATGCTACCTCAGGCACGTGTGCCATAGGTTCGCCATCACGAATCTAATTTCTTTCCTATGATGGTTTATTCAGACAAACAGAAAATCCTTTTCAAATAATTTTTCCCCAGTAGATTCAAGTATCATTTCGTTATGAAAATGCACTCCCACATATTTAATTGGGTCCTCCTAACTCTCAGACGTCAAAAGCACCTTTTGGTATTTAATGCTTTAAAAAAAGAGAGATTTTGCTGTCTGGAAATCTTATACACATTCACTCACATACAGTGTTGATTATGTAGCTCTATAAAAGTAACAGCCAGAATACTGCATTTACCTCTACTACTTTTTTCTTAAATTGCTGCTTAGCCAATACTCTGCTAAGGTACCTGTCTTACAACACAAGGCTTTTCATTTTTCAGAACTGAAATATTACGATCCAAAGGGCATTCGTTAAGGTGGTTCCCACTGATATGCTTGCCAGGCCATCAGTATTTGAAATGGGGGTGTAGGAAGAAATATCCGTCTGGGTTCAGCTCCAAGTGGGGAAAAAGACACTGGAAACATGGAGACTGCTTGGAAAGATGGTTTAATGGTGGACAGGATCACATGGTTTGAGTTCTTGAACAGAAAAGGGGGCGAGACGCAGTGAGCCCCCGGGTTTTATGCCCTCTCTGGCTTTGAACTTTCTGGGGCCCTGAAAGAGTATCCTGATTGGTTGTCAGACTCCCAGGGGGTGGGGGGTCTTAGCTAGCCTTGCTGGCTGATGTAATCTTCCCAGGTGACATGTAGTGAGTTTCTGTTGCTAAGTGGGTCCCATTGTGTTAGTTTCTGTTGCTAGATGGGTCCTATTGTGTTCCAGATGATGGTCCTTTGACAAAGGATTGGGTTTCTGCCTCTGGCCCATTAACAAAAAGTGGGGCGGCAGGTAGGTGGGAGCTGCTTTGTCTTTAAAACATGCTTCTCCATTTCTCATCCAGGGAAACATAATATTCTGCCTTTTTAATATTTCCTAAAATATTTCATTCTTCTAGGAAAGGGGTGGGTGCTAACTTCCTACAGGGGATTGGTTATAAAATGAGCGTATGGATTTACTGCAGAAGGACACTGCTCTAAACCAATATTTAGTCTAAAACACTTCATTCGGTCACTTCTCATGCCTGCAAGCTTGTTTCCACCAGTTAATAACTCCATTGTAGTGGTCTGTTGGAATTATGGCTAGGACACGTTTGTCATAAAGACAGACATTGGGTGAAGAAGCTTTGGAATGGGCTAGAACAGGGGTCAGCAACCTGCGGCTCTGGAGCCGCATGTGGCTCTTTCACCCCTCTGCTGTGGCTCCCTGTCACTCAAAATGTGTGTCACAACCGCCAATGTGTGACACGTGATTTATTGAGCTTTTCAACCCCCAGTAGGCCAACCATGGATAAATCCAAGAAAAGAAAAGTTTCAGAAGGAAACAGAACATTTAATTCAACTACATATGCTAGTTTTGTGGCCGCTCAAGAAATAGTCAGGCACGGGAAGGGTTTTGTGGCTCCCGGTGTTTTCTTTTCTGTGGGAAATGGGTCCAAATGGCTCTTTGAGTGTTTAAGGTTGCAGACCCCTGGGCTAGAAGGACAGATTGTACAAAAGGTTATCAGTGGATAATGTGATTGTAGTTTGTAGAAGAAGAGCAGCTTAATTTAGCATTGTTATTATTTCTTTTAAATATTCACTTTTTCTGGCATTAACTTCAAGCATGGTTCCATCTGTCAGACTTCTAGAGGAGAGGCAGGAGAAAATAGGATACAGTATGACTTCCAATTCAACTCAACTCAACTTGCCAGTTTGTTCAGTGGTTATGATGCATAAATCAGACCATTCTGATAGGGCAGGTTAGTAGTGACTGAAAAATTCCACTGATTTAAGTTTCAGTGGCTGTATTCTAAGCACTGTCAAGCCTGAATCCGATTCAGTGGATTAGCCTTGTGCTGATTATCAACAGTTGCCAGGTAAAATAAGAATTACGATAGCAACAGCCACAACAAAAATAATATATTAGCCCGTGTTGTAAAGCATCTTCTGTGTCATTCAACTATTCGTTGCTTAGATAGAATGAAGAGAAAGAAAATGCATCAAGAGTTAGTATCATCTATATATGCTATAGAGCACTGCACACCAGAACAACTAGACACAAGGACACTTCCCCCCCCCCAAAATGCCATCAACTAATTCCCACAACACTGTCAAATAATTTACTAAGACTGTATTAGTATTATTCTTCTCTTCCTGACTAGTATCTATCTCTTCCCACTTATGACTATAACCATGTTGTTTCTATCTTTCAAATTATATTGTTTTTATTCATTTCCTAGTACGATTTGATAGCTTATTAGTAACCTTGACTATCGCTAAGTGTCGTATCTTTTTATTCTCAATGAATGCATTTTATTCTGATGTACACTGAGAGCTTATGCATCAAGACAAAATTCCTTGTGTGTCCAATCACACTTGGCCAATAAAGCTATTCTATTCTATTCTATTCTATTCTATTCTATTCTATTCTATTCTATCCTATCCTATCCTATCCTATCCTATCCTATCTCTAAATCATTGTTGAAGTGAGATCAAAATGCTTTCTCCAGTTTTGCCCCTCTTATAACCATTGTGTAGATGCCTTCATGTCAGAAGGCAGAATGGACAGGATACGTGTCTGTTTTGTGGTCCCTGTCATGCAAACGTATTTGCTATGTGTGGGGCAGAGGAGAAATAGAATTCATGTCAGCATAAGCATTTGTGCCACTCAAGTCATCGCAGAATGGAGGTCAGGAGAGAGCTTGGGGTTCTGTTTATTGGCAGGCCTGCAACCTCTCCTGTTTATGACCCTCGTGAGACCTAGGCATGGAAACAGGATTTGTAATGTAACGCTAACAATAACACACGAAAGGCAGCTGTGACAGGGTCATTTTCATCCTACACATTGCAGCTGGCTTCCAAGAATGGGAATGTAGAAAAGAAGAAACTGGGGTGCGCAAGGGAGGCCCATGGTGCATTCGATGTCAGGTAGAACCTTAAAGATGTGTGAGTTGTCCAAGGCTCAGTGGAAGAGGTGAGATGAAAGTAAGAAGGCTCCCCTGCCAAGGCTCTGTATTTTGGGCACTATGCTATCTGCTGGTGGAGGGTTACATTAAGCTTCTTATCATCAGGGATACACCAAGTCAGGCCCCTGAGAAATGCCAGGGATGGAAGCTAGACTGAGAAGTTGAAAAAATATTTTCCTGGGGAGGGGAGACAATTGCTTTCATATGTTGTGAGCCGCCCTGAGTCTATGGAGATAGGGCGGCATACAAATTACATAAAATAAAATAAATAAATGTCAACCAAGAAGTTTGGAAGAACATATCTGGAAAATGACCAGAACTAACTAACTAACTAACTTATTTTCTTTCTTTCTTTCTTTCTTTCTTTCTTTCTTTCTTTCTTTCTTTCTTTCTTTCTTTCTTTCTTTCTTCCTTCCTTCCTTCCTTCCTTCCTTCCTTCCTTCCTTCCTTCCTTCCTTCCTTCCTTTCTTTCTTTCTTTTTTCTTTCTTTCTTTCTTTCTTTCTTCCTTCCTTCCTTCCTTCCTTTCCTTCCTTTCCTTCCTTCCTTCTTTCCTTCCTTCCTTCCTCCTTCCTTCCTTCCTTCCTTCCTTCCTTCCTTCCTTCCTTCCTTCTTTGTCAAACATGTACAAGATAGCAGGTATAGGTATAAACATAAACAAAGTAAGTAAGTACAGATAAATGGGGACAGTAGGACAGGGACGGTAGGCACGCTGGTGCACGTATGCATGCCCCCTTTACGGACCTCTTAGAAATGGGGTGAGGTCCACGGTAGACAGTTTGAGGTTGAAGCTGTGAGGGTTTGAGGATGTAACCACAGAGTCAGGTAGAGCATTCCAGGCATTGACCACTCTGTTGCTGAAGTCGTATTTTCTGCAATCGAGTTTGGAGCGGTTTTCCTTGAGTTTGTATCGATTGTTTGCCCGTGTATTATTGTGGTTGAAGCTGAAGAAGTCGTTGAGAGGTATGACGTTGTAGCAGACAATTTTGTGTACTATGCTTAGATCAGACCACAGGCAATACAGTTCCAGATTGTCCAAGCCCAGAATTTCAAGTCTGGTGGCATAAGAGCTTCTATTGTGAATAGTGGAGTACTCTTCTCATGAAATACTTCTGGACCTGCTCAATCATGTTAATGTCCGATATACAGTGTGGATTCCAGGCGGATGAGCTGTATTCAAGAATTGGTCTGGCAAAGGTTTTGTATGCCCTAGTTAGCAATACAATGTTACCAGAGAAGAAGCTTCACAAGAAGACTTGAACCCAACTACTAGTTTGTAGCAGGCAGCATTTATACACAGTTTAAAAAAACAATGAAGGCTGCCAAAGAAGATCCCATTGATAAGTATTGTTAAGTGATGAGAGTCACAAGGTCAGAACTGCAGTAGTTTCCACCTGAACAGAGATGATTGGTCTAGCAGATCTTGTGCCTCCAGTGCTGCCTTTTGCTATTCATGAAGAAGAAATATGGGGACTCTTTCTTTGGTTTAAGAAACAAACACTCATGCTGAAGGGATGGGAAATGAAGGCTTCCTCCAGTTGAGCAGGGGTGGGCTTCAAAAATTTTAGCAAGGGGTTTTGTGCCCGGTTGCTGGGTGGGCATGGCCGTGGTGGGCATGGCCAAGTCAGCCTCCTGCACCATGGTGGGGGGAGGCGTTTTTGTCCTCCCTGGGCTCCAGAGGTTTTTCTTGAGCCTCCGGGAGTGCGAAAACAGCCTCTTCAGACTGCAGAGGCCCTCTGGAGGCCGGAAATGGTAGGCCCGTTTTTCGCCCTCCCCGAGCCTCTGCACACGCCATGCACTTACTTGCCTCCAAAACAGGCCGCGTGGGGACTCCTGGAAGGGGCGGGATGGGCGGGACCAGTCAGGAGTGGGATTTGGGGGTTCTTCAGACTGCACAGAATCTTAGCTAGAGGTTCTCCAGAACCCCTGCGAACCCTCAGCAGCCCACCTCTGCAGCTCATAGTCGTGGCTGAGTTGGGCTTTTGTTTTGTTTTTGCAACAATATGGAAGTGGTTTGGCATTCTGGAATCTTTCTTCTCCTGGTTTATTCAACACCTCCTAATCTAGCATACAGTTTTGGGATGTCGTGGTGCCCTCCCATTGCCAGTGTAACAAATCACTAGGGTAATCCGACTCTTAATTGTGAAGAATCTCCTCCTCTCTATGTGATACGTAATGTTTAAATCAGAAATGTGTGCTTACATTGCAGTTAAGTGGCAAATTGGTATTTGATTGAGATTACAGGTAGCCCAGCTATTGACGTTAAATCTGGGCAATAAAATTACAGTAGTTGCGGGGGGAGGGGGGGACACTAAAAAAAAAAAACAATTAGAATTCTGGACTGACAGCATTGAAATAATTGTGGTATCCACTTTTTAAAAGGGAAGGGAGCAGTGGTGGGTTGCCCCCGGTTCGGACCGGTTCGTAAGAACCGGTAGTAAAACCAGCGGGAGGCCCCGTCCACCGCCCTGAATGTCATCATCAGTGATCTGCGCATACGCAGAAGCAAGGCGTGCATGCAGGCGAAGCGAGGGAGCGTGTGCGATCCCGTTGCGAATCGGTAGTAAAGGTAAGTAGAACTCACCCCTGGAAGGGAGGGAGGGAGGGAGAGAGGGAGGGAGGGAGGGAGGGAGGGAGGGAGGGAGGGAGGAAGGAAGGAAGGAAGGAAGGAAGGAAGGAAGGAAGGAAGGAAGGAAGGAAGGAAGGAAGGAAGGAAGGAAGGGGGATTGCATTTCCAATATTCATTTATACTTACTTATCTCTTCTCTAGAGAGATACTGTGTTCTGCTTGTGAATTATGCATATGCTTAAAGGTTTACCACTTCAATCCTGTACATCCCCACTTGGGAATCAATTGCAAGTTTATAAATAAATAAAGTTTCTTGTTTGAAACACCATCTGCTGCCTACAGGTGCAATCCAATTTCCTACGTGGGAATACGTTTTGATTAAACTGGAGATGTTTGTTTCTGAGTGTACATCCGTGCATTTGGGCTGTAAATATTGCTACAATCCCTGTTTCTTGATTGACTAAAAATAGCATCACAAACTCCTACAATGATTAAAGAACTGCACTTTAAACAACAGGAACTGAAGTCAGGTCACATGCTTTCCAGACTACATTCTTGGATTCACGTCTACAACCTCAGTAGATTTTTCATTCTCTGTGCCATCCTTGAAATATTTTGTATCATGCACTACATTAGGGTTATGCATTAACTTAATAAGTGCCTATCACAAGAGAAACTTTTGGTCTATTCCCTTGGCCGAAGTGTGTTTCATGAGGTTGGACTCCCTCTTGTGGATTTGAAATACAAGGCAGAAATAAAATATTCCAGGAAGGTACCAAGAGTTGGAGAAGGAAAGTGGATTTTCATCCTTTTATATCATGGACAGCTAAAGTATGATTAATGTATTTTATGGAGTATAAGATGCTCTGGACTGTAAGATGCACTTATCTTTTTTGGTAAGGAAAACAAGAAAAAGAAATCTGCCTCTGCCTCCCAGCAATTTTGCCTCGTTGCAGCAAACAGCAAACAGCCTGCTTTACTTTCATTTCCGTTTTCAGCATAGCTTGATTAGCACAAGAAAAAAAAAAATCTGCTCCCAGCAATTTACCTCCTTGCAGCAAGCAGCAGAGGCCCATGCAAAACAGCTGAGAGTCAGGAGGCCGATCCAAGGGACAATCAGTTGTGCTAATTAGTCTGTGCTGAAGCTGAAACAGGCTGTTTCTTCTTGCTGCTTGCTGCAAGGAGGTAAATTGCTGGGAGGCAGAGGCCAAAGGGTGGGGGCTACATTCGGTGTATAAGACGCACCTAAATTTTCACCCCCTTTTAGGGGGGGGGGGGAAAGGTGCATCTTATACTCCGAAAAATATGGTAGATGTTGTAGTACACAACTCTCATCATTGCTCACCATTGGTCTTCTCTTTACAGTTGATTGGAGTTCAGCAATACTGCCCAATCCTATTTTAAAGAAGTAGAAATATTCACTTAAATGGGTTTAATCAGTAGGACGCATAATGATTGTTGATATTAAAATTCCAATTCTTCCGCCAGTTTGGTTCAAGAAGAAACAATAGCAGAAGATCACTGACATTTGAGTAGGTAGGACCGAGAGAAAAGAAAATGTGATTTAATTTATTTTACATCTAAATGCAATTTCATTTTAATTAAGTGAGTCAGGTAATATGAGTTTAATAATTTAATAATAAGAGAGTCTGATGTAGTCATTCCTCCCTCTTTTCATTTTCATAACTCAGCTTGACACCAGCACCTAACTGACCAGAGAAAGTAACTGGGATTGGCCCTTGTTAGAACGTCGACTAGAAATCAGAAAGAGAAAATAAAAAATGGCACAGATATAATTTTGTCTAAACTGAAAAGTTGGGGGGGAAAAGGTTCCATGGGGGAAAAAAGGCAAATCATTTTGAACATGCAGTCGCTAGCTTAGCTACAAGGAGATGTTGTCCTTTAAAAAAGAAAAAAGATAATTTAGGAGACAAGTTATGCATGAAGGACTCAGGTGGAGTACCTGAGAGTTACCAAAAAACCTGGTACAAGTATCTATTGAAGTACACCAGTGAGACTACACTTGGACTACTACGTTTTTTCCTGGTCACCACGATACAAAAAAGAGGCTGAAGTCCTATAACCGGGATGGTGAACCTATGGCACGTCTGCCATAAATGGCACGCAGAGCCCTCTCTCATGGCATGCCAGCCATCGCCCAGCCCAGTTTCACGCCTCCCGTTTCCAGCTGACCAGCTGGTCTTTGGATCTCTGCCGCGCATGTGCAGGGCCTTCCCCAATCTCCGCAGTTTCTCCCCCAGCGTGCGCTAGGTTTCTCCTGCATGATTGCCACCCATGCCTTCCCCGATCTCCACAGGTTCCACCGGGGTGAAATCCAGCAGGTTCTGACAGGTTCTGGAAAACCGGTAGCGGAAATTTTGAGTAGTTCGGAGAACCGGCAAATACCATCTCTGGCTGGCCCCAGAGTGGGGTGGGAATGGAGATTTTGCAATATCCTTCCCCCAGGAGTGGAGAGGGAATGTGGATTTTGCCGTATCCTTCCCCTGCCACGCCCACCAAGCCACGCCCACCAAGCCACACCACACCCACCAAGCCACGCCCACAGAACCAGTAGTTAAAAAATTTGGATTTCACCACTGGGTTCCACCCTCCTCAGGTGCCTCTCCATGGCAGAAATGCAGGAAAAAGCTAGGACACGATGGGGTGAGAAACTGAAGAGATCGGGAAAGGCACGGGAAGCAAAAATGCAGGAGAAAGGTAGCGCACACTGAGGGGAGAAACTGAGGAGATTGGGGAAGGCATGGGTGGCAGAAATGCAGGAGAACCAACCTGGAAGACAAAACGGGGACCAGGGAGACCAGGGCGCATGTGCCAGGGGGTGCATGCATGGGGAACGAGCGTGCATGTGCCAGGGTGCATGCATGGGGGGTGCTTGCATTGCATTTTGAGGATTGGGGCATGCATGTGTGCATTTGCACGCTTGTGCACTTTGGGCACTCGGCACCAAAAAGGTTAACCATCACTGTCCTATAAAGAGTGCAGAGAAGAACAACAAAGATGATACAGTAGAGGGTCTCGAGGCTAAACCATGCAATGAACATACAAAGTAAGAACTATGTCTAGTCTAATGAAGAGGATGACTAGGGCTGACATAATAGCAATCTTCTGGTACTTGAGGAGTTGTCACGGACCGGAAGGAGTTGTCAACCTCTTCTCCACAGCACCTGAAGGCAGGACAAGAAGTAATGGGTGGAAAATGTTCAAAGTTCCACCCTAGAATTAAGCAGCAAGTTCCTGATACTGAGAACAATTGATCAGTGGAATAGCTTGCCTTCAGAAAATGTGGGTGCTCCATCCCTGCAGATTTTCGAGAAGAGATTGAGCAGCCATTTGCCTGGAATGATATAAGATCTTCTACTTGAGCAGGAGGTTGGATTAAAAGACCTCCAAGATGCCTTCCAGCCCTTTTATCCTATGTTCTATATTCTACCCTTGGTTATAAAGACTAGAATAGACTAGGCTAGGCTAGACTAGACTAGACTAGACTAGACTAGACTAGACTAGACTAGAGTTGTCTAGAATAGATAATAGAGTAGAGTAGAGTAGTGTAGAGTAGAGTAGAGTACTAGAATAGAATGGAATGGAATGGAATGGAATGGAATGGAATGGAATGGGATGGAATGGAATGGAATGGGATGGAATGTAATAGAATAGAATAGAATAGAATAGAATAGAATAGAATAGAATAGAATAGAATAGAATAGAATAGAATAGAATAGAATAGAATAGAATAGAATTCTTTATTGGCCAAGTGTGATTAGATACACAAGGAATTTGTCTTTGGTGCATAAGCTCTCAGTGTACATAAAAAGAAAAGATACATTCGTCAAGAATCATAAGGTACAACACTTAATGATAGTCATAGGGTACAAATAAGCCATCAAATCATACTGGGAAACAATCAATATCAATATAAATCATAAGGATCCAAGCAACAAAGTTAGAGTCATGCAGTCATAAGTGGGAGGAGATGGGTGATAGGAACGATGAGAAGACTAATAGTAATACTAATGCAGACTTAGTGAATAGTTTGACAGTGTTGAGAATAGAAGAATAAAAACTTTATTACGGTCATCAACCAGCAATAGACATACAATAAATTTTAAAAAAAATACTGACATTTTTTGACAGTGTTGAGAGAATTAGTTGTTAAGCAGAGTGATGGCATTTGGGGAAAAAAATGTTCTCGTGTCTACTTGTTTTGGTGTGCAGTGATCTATAGCGTCGTTTTGAGAGTAGGAGTTGAAACAGTTTATGTCCAGGATGCGAGATCTCTTGAAGAGGACAAAGTGCAAAGGATGGAGCTATGATTTTGACTTGCTTTTCCAGAAGAATGGCTGTAATCATAATGTTCTGTGGGATTCAGAAATAGAAAGACTGAATGGCCTTAGGAGCTCTCAGCATGGGAAATGATGGAAAATGCAGAAAGAGATTCAATTCAAATACTGTATATACTTATATATGTGAGAAATATTTGCTCACACCCTCATTCTGTACGTGTGTGTGTGTGTGTGTGTTAGTATTTGTGTACATACATAGAAACACAAAGAACTCATGGACCAAATGTTTAATATAATTGTACCTTCCTGTTCCTCTCTTTTCAAAAGAATATCTCTTGATCTCATGACACTTGACATCTCAGTTAGCAGATGTTTTTCACTAAACAATTTCGAGGAACGGGACTGAGTTCCAGGAATTGTGATGAGTGGTGAAATCTGACATGCACATTAACTCCAGATTGCCAGATGCATCTTCCAGAAGTCAGGGAGTACTCCAAAGGATTCAACAGAAGAGGTTGGAACGCGGCGCTGCCCCCAATCTTTGGAGTAGAAAATGGAATCGTAACAAACCTTCCATTGTTGAGGAGTGCCTCTTAAACCAAAGAGGAACAAGAAACATAATTGGATGGTGGTTCCATATTCTTGTTCCTGTAACCTTCTGTCCTTCAGAAGGACAGATTCCACTAAAGAGGAAGGCTGCAGTTGCTGGTGGTTATCGTAGGCCAATGACACAGGATATGATGGACTGTGAAGACCACTTTGGTTTCACTTTAAAGAACAGGCTGAATGTCCATTCCATTCCATTCCAATTTATTTATTTATTTTAGAAAATTTATATTGCCGCCTACTCGCTATGGCGAATCAAAGCGGCTTTGTTGTTGTTGTTAGTTGCAAAGTTGTGTCTGACCCATCGCGACCCCATGGACAACATTCCTCCAGGCCTTCCTGTCCTCTACCACCCTCTGGAGTCCATTTAAGATCATGCCTACTGCTTCAATGACTCCATCCAGCCACCTCGTTCTCTGCCATCCCCTTCTTCTTTTGCCCTCAATCTTTCCCAGCATTAGGCTCTTCTCCAGTGAGTCCTTCCTTCTCATTAGGTGGCCAAAGTATTTGAGTTTCATCTTCAAGATCTGGCCTTCTAAAGAGCAGTCAGAGTTGATCTCCTCTAGGACTGACTAGTTGGATCACCTTGCAGTCCAAGGGACTCGCAGGAGTCTTCTCCAGCACCATAGTTCAAAGGCCTCAGTTCTTTGGCGCTCAGCCTTTCTTATGGTCCAACTTTCACAGCCATACATTGCAACTGGGAAAACCATAGTCTTGACTATGCGCACTTTTGTTGGCAGGGTGATGTCTCTGCTTTTTAGTATGCTGTCAAGATTTGCCATAGCTTCCCTCCCCAGGCAAGGCGGCTTACATGCATATAAAACATCATATAAAAATAATATTTTATTTATTTATTTATTTTTATTCTTATTTATATGCGCCCTTCTCCGGACACTCAGGGCGGCTTACAATGTGTTAAGTAATAGCCTTCCTACTTTTGTATATTTTATACAAAGTCAGCTTATTGCCCCCACAAACTGGGTCCTCATTTTACCCACCTTAGAAAGGATGGAAGGCTGAGTCAACCTTGAGCCTGGTGAGATTCGAACTTACAGTAATTGCAGGCAGCTGGATGTTAAATGCTGCCTTGTAGGAGGCATTAGCCTCCTACGCCACTCAGGCTTAATAAAAGAAAATAATAGAAAAAATAAAAAATAATAATCAATTAATAATATAATACCCTCCCATCCAACCTCACCCCAGCGACAACACATATTTATACAAGCCATTTAATGGGCTCTATCCTGCTCTGGGTTCCCCAGGCCCACTGGCAGAACCAAGTCTTCAGCGCCTTCCGGAAGAGTGTTAGAGTGGAGGCAATCTAATCTCTGGGGGAATGATGTTCCAGAGAGAGGGAGCCACCATGGAGAAGGCCCTTCTTCTGGATCCCACCAGGTGTATCTCCCTAGGGGATGGGACTCGCCACATTCCTTACCTCCCCGCTCTAGTGGGTTGGGTAGATGTGACCGGGAAGAGACGGTCCCTCAGGTAATCTGAACCAGTGGTGGTTTGCCCCTGGTTCGGACCGGTTCGCAAGAACCGGTAGTAAAACAGGCGGGAGGCTCCGCCCACTGACCCGGACATCATCAGGAAGCTTCTGCACATGCGCGCGGCCCCGTTGCAAACCGGTAGTAAAGGTAAGTAGAACTCACCCCTGAGCTGGACCCAAGCGATGAAGGGCTTTAAAGGTGACAACCAGCACCTTGAATTGCACTCGGAAGCAAATTGGCAACCAATGCAGTTCCCGCAGGAGAGGTGAAACATGTGCACACTTAGGTTTGCACGAAACCATGTGGGCCGCTGCATTTTGCACCAACTGAAGCTTCCAGATGCTTTTCAGGGGGAGCCCCATGTAGAGTGTGTTGCAACAGTCAAGATGGGAGGTGACTAGGGCATGAGTGACTGATTATGTTGCATCTTTACTGAGCGATAACGCTTCATGGCTTCCATTAACAATGACTCAAGGGTATGTCTCTGGCCATAGGAAGAAGGAAGCAATTTCAGCTGTGTTAAGGTTATCTCAGCATTTGATTTGTTTGTATAGTATTATCTGGCTGGGGTTTTGTTTTGTTTTTGCTTACTGGGACTAAGATTTGGTATTCTGGTTTTCATCCCTGGCCTATTGAATGAAATACAAGTGTTCTGTAGGAAACGGTCATCTGATAAAGCAGTGCACACTTCAGAAATTAAGCATTTGTACTCTGAGCCTAGGAAAAAAAGACCAGCTGCTTTAGTGAACCCCAGAGAGGTGCTATGTTCACATCCGTGTGAAAAAACCATTCTGGCAAATCGTTTGTGAATCATACACAGTCATGAGATTTGAGGTGCTTTCGATTATAGATCTGAACAGTCCAACTTGAGTTTGAGGGTTTGCTTTTTTTGTTGTTGCATCACAGCTGAAAGTTTGAGTCAGACAAATGTCTTATATATCCTCTGAAAGTGTCTTAGTTCATATTATATTAGACTTCAGGTTGAGAAAAGTCTTTCAGCATTAATTTTCTCTCTAGTTCGAGAGATCATGGATTGAACTCTGGGCCAGATTATAAAGAAGAACCTCTGATTATGAGCTATGGTCCCTCTGGAAATTAATATTTATCCACAGTAGATGACAGCATATAGCCTAGGCATGTCTTATCTGCTGCAATAATTGCAACAACCACTAGCCAGCAGCAAAGAGTTGGGACTTTCCATATCTCTTTGCTTCCATCAAGTGGTCATGAAGATTATTGCTGTCCACATATGGTAGTGTGAATGCCACTGATTTTGGGTGAACTATTTTTTTAAAAAATTAAAGAATTGGACCTAGTTTGCATTGGAAGTGATCTCGGGTGGAAATGTACAGCTGAGTATCATCAGCATACAGATGACACTTCACCCCAAAACCACAGATGATCTCACCCAGCGGCTTCACATAAATGTTGAACAGAAGGGGTGAGAGGACCGACCCTTGCGGCACTCCCCATGCGAGGCGCCTCGAGGTTGACCTCTGCCCCCCTGCCAACACAAACTGCGAGCGGTCGGAGAGGAAGGAGAACCACTGCAAAATGGTTCCCCCTATTCCTAACCCCCTCAACCGCTGCAGCATGATACCATGGTCGATGGTATCAAAAGCCGCTGAGAGATCTAAGAGGACTAGGACATAATCAAAGATCCTCTTCAGTAAAACCTCCGAAGGTAGAAACAAAGCAATTCAAAGCTTGGAGATGTGAGTGACTTTCTGAGTACATTAATCCAGACATAATAGAATAGAATTTTTTATTGGCCAAGTGTGATTGGACACACAAGGAATTTGTCTTGGTGCATATGCTCTCAGTGTACATAAAAGAAAAGATACATTTATCAAGAATCATAAGGTACAACACTTAATGATAGTCTTAGGGTACAAATAAGCAATCAAATCATATTAGGAAACAGTCAATATAAACCGTAAGGATACCAGCAACAAAGTTACAGTCATACAGTCATAAGTGGAAAGAGATGGGTGATGGGAACAATGAGAAGATTAATAGTAGTGCAGCCTTAGTAAATAGTTTGATAGTGTTGAGGGAATTATTTGTTTAGCAGAGTGATGGCGTTTGGGAAAAAACTGTTTTTGTGTCTAGTTCAGTGGTGGGTTGCCCTCGGTTCAGACCGGTTCACAAGAACTAGTAGTAAAACTGAAGGAAGGCCCTGCCCACCACCCCGGATGTCATCATCAGTGATCTACGCATGCACAGAAGCAATCCCGTTGCGAACCGGTAGTAAAGGAAAGTAGTTCTAATGTGCAGTGCTCTATAGCGTCATTTTGAGGGTAGGAGTTGAAACAGTTTATGTCCAGGATGCGAGGGGCCTGTAAATATTCTTATCTACATAATTAAGATAATGTACATTATCTACATAATCCTATCTACACCCAATTTTGCTTAAGGCATCAATTATATCTCTTAAGAACTATGATACTTTTCGACCATCTGGGTCCTGATTATGCCTACTTTTTTTTTTTTTAAATTTGATTTATATGCCGCCCTTCTCCGGAGACTCAGGGCGGCTTACAATGCGTTAAGTAATAGCCTTCATACTTTTGTATATTTTATACAAAGTCAGCTTATTGCCCCCACAAACTGGGTCCTACTTTTGGAGTGAATATCTCAGCATATCACAAAAAGCCTGGAACATGGGACAACCTTTGCATTCTCCATTCTGATCTAGGCATATCTTGAACTTGGAGGCAAAAAATTAAAAATAAATCTGCACGTAAAAAAAAAAATAGAAACTTTCGATTCAGTCAAACTCCTTAGGTTTCGGAGAAGATGAATACTCTGGTTGAGAATTGTTTTTCACTTAGCTCTGTTGAGAGAGGTCTTATCTGCTGAAAAAATCTTTTACGATGGGCCAGATTGTATCTGAGTTATTTGTCATATTGGTGTAAACTCCCGTGTTCTCTTGTACAGCAGTTTCATTTCCGCCTTTGTGGGCTCCACCCTGGATCTGCCCAAAAAGAGTGCTGTGAAAGGATCACTTAGAAGTAAGAGCTAAAGTACTGCTTTCTATCGTTATGGTGCTCTTCATGCAGCCTCTTTATCACGTTAGAATTTTCTGTTGCTGTTTCATCCTATGATTTCCACTCAGGGGTGGGCTTCAAAAATTTTAGCAAGGGGTTCTCTGCCTGGTTGCTAGATGGGCGTGGCCATGGTAGGCGTGGCCTAGTTGGCCTCCTGAACTGACTAGGGTTCGGAGGGGAAGTGTTTTTGCCCTCCCCGGGCTTCGGAGGTTTTTCTCGAGCCTCCGGGAGGGCAAAAATGGCCTCCCCAGCCTCTCAAGACCCTCTGGAGGCCAGAAACAGGCCTAACGAACTTCCGGTAGGCCTGTTTTTCGCCCTCCCTTAGCCTCCGTGCACGCCCTGCACTTACCTTCATCCAAAATGGGCCACATGGGGACTCCTGGGAGGGGAGGGGCATGGTGGGCAGGGCCAGCCAGGAGTGGGATTTGGGGGTTCTCCGAACTGCACAGAATCTTAGCTAGAGGTTTTCCCGAACCCCTGCCAGCCCCCAGCAGCCCACCCCTGTTTCCACTGCAGTTCCACATTTTTATATATGTCCTCTTTTCAAGCTAGATATTCCTTCATTCTATACTTACATGTTTTAATTTGCTACTTAAACATGGGGTTTTGCGTGTCTTAATTCAATTTTACTTCAACTCAGTTTCTCACTCTATCAAAGACTTTCCATGAGGCTTTCCAAAAAGCGATTTGAGGAATTCACGAAGAGTACCAGAAGAAGGCTGAAATATGCCAAATGAACATTAGATGGCAGCAAACAGATCCAAGACCTCTTTCTTTAATCTTACCTCATGGTTCATTCCAACTTTTTATTTATTTATATTTTTATTTATATTTATATTTATATGCCACCCTTCTCCGGAGACTCAGGGCGGCTTACAATGCATTAAGCAATAGCCTTCATACTTTTGTATATTTTATACAAAGTCAGCTTATTGCCCCCACAAACCGGGTCCTCATTTTACCCACCTTAGAAGGGATGGAAGGCTGAGTCGACCTTGAGCCTGGTGAGAATTGAACTCGCAGTAATTGCAGGCAGCTGGATGTTAAATGCTGCCTTAGTAGGAGGCATTAGCCTCCTACGCCACTCAGGCTCCTAAATAGGTACTTTTGTACCTATTTAGATTTTATACTTAGATTTTCACCTCAAAGGCAGAGATTCCCAGTTGTTTTAGTATGTAAATTTCACCCTGAGCTTTTAGGGCAGAAGGGCAAAGTCTAAAGCAGGGGTGTCAAATTTGATTTCATTGAGGGCCGCATCAGGGTTGTGTTTGACCTCGGGAGGGCCAGCTCAATGCCACTCGTGTCAGAAGCGCCTGTTGTGGCCCAAGCGCTCTGCCAGCAAAAAGGGGCTCACAAGCTCCATTTTCAGCTACAACAGCCTCCTGCAACCCTCTGCCAGCTTAAACAGAGCTTGGGAGGGCCTCCTGCGGCCCTCGTGAACTCCATTTCCACTGGCAGAGGCACTGCAGGCTGGTCCTTCACTGTTTCCAGGGTGGCCCTGTGGGTCAGATCTAAGCACCCTGCAGGTTGGATCTGGCCCCCGGGCCTTGAGTTTGACACCCCTGGTCTAAAGCTTTATTAACTTGGTCAATCAATCAAATGCCATTCATTTCATGTCATGGTTTGGATAAGGTTGAGCCACCACTCAATCCTGGCAGTCTGAAGAGTGCAGAGTGATAACCAATCACCCATAGTATGGGAACATTTGACAGCATCTGCTGAAAAGTGAACCGGCATAACATTCTTTTAAGGAAATGTTTTCCTAATTCTCCACCCCCACATCGTCTGAAACCTGGCAAATTTGTTCTTGAAGAGGCCAATTATGAAAAATGATAACCATAATTATAGCTTGGGTTCCAAAATAAGAAGCAAATGTGGAATTCGTGTGATAAAGTTCAGAACAGAGGGAAAAATCTACAAATCTTTCCACAGCCTCCTCTGTTAATCACAGCAGTTAATCTTATTTTGGGTTTCCCTTACCAGCCTTGAAATAAAGATGAATTAGGTGTATCAAGATGCTTACCTGATTAGTTAGTTAATCCTCTGGTTGTTCCTTTTCCAAGATCAGCTTCGCAGGAATCTCCAAAGTTTATGAATAGTGGGCTATGAGGCTAGACCTGAAGGAGAATTATATTTGAAGCATAGGGACATTGATGGCATGTAAAAGAAATACTTAAGTGCATGTATAGTTCCCCAAACTCTTTAACACTTTAAAGCTCCTTATTTCCTCTAATTCCAATGTTTGTATGGTAAGTGTCATTGCTTATATTGCCAGTAAAGCATCAATGTAGCATAGTGACAAGGCTGAGGAGTGGAAGGAGCACTTAATAAAAATATTTGGACGGTAGAAGACGATCCTAGAATAAGACAGGGGTGAAATCCAGCAGGTTCTGACAAGTTCTGGAGAACTGGTAGCGGAAATTTTGAGTAGTTCGGAGAACTGGCAAATACCACCTCTGGCTGGCCTAAGTTCCATTTAATTTAGGGAAATTTACTAGGTCAGGAGTCAGCAACCTGTGGCTCTGGAGCCGCATGTGGCTCTTTCATCCCTCTGCTGTGGCTCCTTGTCACCGGTCGGCTCCACAGTTGATAGGGCTTTCAGTTAGGACAGGTAGAGGAAAAAGCAGACTGTGCTAGGAGGAGACTCTATGGTGGGGGAACTGGACTTCTGGTTTGCAGAGGAAAAAGGACGCCGTGCTAGGAGGAGACTCTATGGTGTGGGAACCGGATTTCTGGTAGGCTCCAGAATTGAATGGGTGGCTTCCAGTTAGGACCTTTGTGGCTCTTTGAGTGTTTAAGGTTGCAGACCCCTGATTTAGGTAAATATGAACTAAGATGACACTAACATACTAGATTGACTGAAGTTCTTTCAAAACATAGCACGTTAGTTGTGGACTGAATCTACTACATCTAAATTTGATATTTTCTGAGTCTGAGAGAAAAAAAAGTCTTACACATAGATTAATTCTCCTTGCTCCTCAGTATTTCATCCACTTTCAAGCTCTCTCTCCAGGTAAACAATGAACATATTTTTAAATAAGCCTCACCCAGATGTTTTTCCCCAACTTCCCTTTTCCCCTTCCCAACTGCAAATCTCTTTTTGGTTAGGAATTTATAGCATTTCTTCCTAATATGTAAGTTAGTTGTTAAGTTCTGCACCAGAGATGAATGAATTACTTGGTGCAAGTCACGTGGTAGGAAGTCCCTCAACCTCATAAGGCTACAACTCCGAGTCCTCCTAACTCACCTTGGTGGGAAAGGGGATCCCTTCTACATCTGTTTTGAATAAACATGTTCTCTTAACCAATGTCGGGAAATGAGATCATTAAAAACGTTTCTACACTACTCTTCATTTAAGGGTAGCTCAGGGTAAGCATCCATCATGCTCTGTCCTCCATTTAAACTGGGGGGGAAAAAATCTAGACTTTATTTTATTTTTGTTTAATTTAAATAAACAAAAATATTTAAATAAATTAAATTAAGTCATTTAATTAACACAGCACATTTTATTACAGCTGATGTGCCTCATTGTTCTTTTAGATGAGACAAAGGGGTACTCTTAGATCAGGAGTCAGCAACCTGTGGCTCTGGAGCCACATGTGGCTCTCTTTCACCCCTCTGCTGCAGCTCCCTGTTACTCAAAATATGTATCACAACCGCCAATGTGCGACACCCGCTGGCACGTGATTTATTGAGCTTTTCAACTATGGCCAACCATGGATAAATCCAAGAAAAGAAAAGTTTCAGAACATTTAATTCACGAGACCGCCTACTGCCACCAGTGGCCTCCCACTTGCTGGTACTCTCTCATAGAGAGGGCTTCCTTTGGGTGCCGTCGGCCAAACAATGTTGACTGGCGGCCCCCAGGGGGAGAGCCTTCTCTGTGGGGGCACCTACTATCTGGAATGAGCTCCCCCCAGAGATTCGGAGGATCCCGGACCTACACACCTTTCGCCGCACTCTTAAGACCTTTTTATTTCGTCAGGCAGGCCTGGCCTGATTCCCCTTTTTAATTAACATTATAAATTTTAATTTGTTTTAAATTATTGGGGTTTCAATATTTCTATGGCCAAATTTATTTAATTGGATTTTAGTGGGTTTTAAATGTTGTATTTATACGTTTTATTTATGGCTGTTCATCGCCCCGAGTCCTTCGGAAGGAGGGCGGTATACAAATTAAATAAACTTAAACTAAACTTAAACTTAAACGTAATTCAACTACATATGCTAGTTTTGTGGCCGCTCAAGAAAGAGTCAGGCATGGGAAGGGTTTTGTGGCTCCCGGTGTTTTCTTTTCTGTGGAAAATGGTTCCAAATAGCTCTTTGAGTGTTTAAGGTTGCAGACCCCTGCCTTAATAAGGTTGGGTAAGGCCATGATAGTTTCTTTCTGCTCATAGATAAGAACAGAATAATGGAGTTAGAAGGCACCTTGGAGGTGTTCAAGTTCAAGCAATAAACGCTATACCATTCTGGAGAAATGGCTGTCCAGTGTCTTCTTGAAAATCTCCCATGTTGGAGCACCCAAAACTTCTGGAGGCAAGCTATTCCACTGATTAATTGTTCTAACTGTCAAGAAATTTCTCCTTAGTCCTAGGTTGCTCCTCTCCTTGATGAGTTTCCATCCATTATTCCTTATCCTGTCTTCTTTGCTTTGGAGAATAGCTTGATTCCATCTTCTTTGTGGCTATTGGAACACTACTATCATATCACCCATAGACCTTCTTTTCACTAGATAAGACATACCCAATTCCTGCAACTGTTCTTCATATATTTTACTTCCAGCACCTCTTATCAACTTTGTTGCTTTTTCTTATCATTTCCTTGCTTTGTCTTTCTTGTCTTTTATTGCTTTTTTTTCAATATTCAATACTATAACTTAGTTTCATCTGTGACTGAAGTGGGCTCCAACTACGGTATAAGATGATAAATAAGCAAGTACCCAAATAAATTAGCCTAAATCCAAAGCTGATGACTGCAAATGGAGGATTCTCACTACTCAAAACCCAATGAACCAGAAACAGAAACTTCAAAGGAACCACTCCGTCTACCATCCTGCTTGCCATACCTTTTGGGTGTGAGTGGAAGCCTGGCTCACAAGGGAGGTGAAAAGTGCTGATAGATTGTTAACGTGTCAAGCAAGGGGGAACATCTGCCACCCAAGTCACCAGGACAAAAATGTTGTGTTGGTGAAACTACTTACAGTAGTGGCCAAAATTGTGGAAACCTTTTGGGAAAAGTATATTTTTGAGGTTTGATGACTAATAACACCACTTTTTTTTTTGAGTCTCAAGATAATCCTATTCCATTGCTGGAATGGCCTAGGAATAGCCCAGACCTTCTTAACCCAATTGAAAATCTGTGGAGCTGACTGAAGAAACTTGTTAGTCAGAAGCAACCCAGCAATAAAACCCAGTTAATAGAAGTAATCATTCAATCTTGGTTTCACATGATAACAGCTGCAGAACTAAAAGACTTGGTTCACTCCCTGGGAAGACGCTGTAAGGCCGTAATTCATGCTAAAGGTTACCCAACTAAGTATTAACTGACATGGTGATCATTTTTGTATATCTCATTTTTTCTGTGGTGATCATTTTTATATATCTCGTTTTTTCTACGTGTTCCACTTTTCTTTTTTATACTATAACTGCTATTCTAATAGCAAATCCTTCGTAAAAGATATTGCATTACAATAACTTGATTAAATTATCTTTCCATTGATGTATAATTTTATGGTACTACTCCCCCCCCAAAAAAAGTGGTGTTATTAGCTAGTTTTAGAAAATACACTTTTCCCAAAAGATTTCCACTGTTTTGAGCCACTATTATATAATAATAAAAAAGTTTCTCCTTGGGGGGGCCTTTGGACTTTCAAACGTGGTCCCTTTAAAATGCCCCACCTGATGACAAATATTCTGAGTAATAAGGAGAAAAAGTTATCCGTGCCTTCTTCCATTCCTCGCCCCCCACCAACTGTTCCACTGATGTTTTGAGACTCCCCTCTAGCAGCTGTTTCCGATTACCCGTACGGGATGACAAGGTGCAGGCTTAGAGAAAAAGCCTCCTTTGGCAGGTAATTTT
Organism: Ptyas mucosa; assembly: GCA_012654045.1. Taxonomy (NCBI): domain Eukaryota; kingdom Metazoa; phylum Chordata; class Lepidosauria; order Squamata; family Colubridae; genus Ptyas; species Ptyas mucosa. The sequence continues at coordinate 4,399,231 of WNWU01000047.1, read as the reverse complement.
GACAAGGCCCAGAGAGTTACAGTGGGGTGACTCTGATGGGTTTCCGGTCCTGTTATCAGACCCCTTGTTTTCCCTCCAACCCAGACGGATCCTCCGCCATCTCTAGATCAAGTCCATTTCTCAGACACAGCAGAGAGGGGAGGTGGGAGCAGACAGATAGCTCTGTCTGGGGCATTTCTTCAGGTGAAAATTGGTGGTGGATAAATTGCAGAAGGATTCTTTCTCCCCTCCTCCTCCTTCTCTTCATCCCATTTGCATAGGAGGTTAACAGATACTGGAAGCAATTTTTTTTTTAATGTTGGCAAAAGAAAGTCCATCGTGCTTCCAGGCTGGCCAATGTTTTACCGAGAAAAATAGGAGCTCATTTGGGACTTTCCTGTCTTCTGAGACAATAACCGTTGCCCATTCCCACCCACACCTTCTTTTCCTATACATGCCTGCAGGATCTGCCTTGCTGGCTTAATTTATTCTTGCAAGTTGTAAGCAACCATGAGTTATGTTTGTTTGGGTTTGAGGAGAGATTTGTTTGAAAGAAACAAAACCACAGTTTCCCACGAGAGATTATCAATACTAATTTGACCTCAGCAATCGCAGCAGGATATGAAAAGAGACATCTAAGCCCAATGGCATCATAAGGGGTGTGTGAGTATGTGTGGGTGTGGGTGTGTATATATCTATGCACAGACAAACACACACACACACACACACACACACACAATTTTTGGAGGAACTTGATTGTCCCTCACTGAGCACTGTCTGAACCGCTCCTTTCATCTGTTTGTCTATCTACCATGTTTTCCCGAAAATAAGACCCTGTCTTATATTTTTTTGAACCCTGAAATAAGTGCTTGGCCATATTGCCATGCGCTCAAAAGCCTGATTGGGCTTATTATCAGGGGATGTCTTATTTTGGGGAAAACAGGGTATCTATCTATCTATCTAGCAAGTCTTGGTGCATTTGGGTCTTTTCCCATGTAAGATTGAGAGTATCTTGGTGACGTTTCAATGTGGTCCAATTGTCATCTTCAGGCTGGTGTCTTCGGCTTCATATCTGTGCGAGCAAAGACACAAAGCCGAAGACACCAGCCTGAAGATGATGAGTGGGACCTCGTTGAAATGTCGTCAAGATACTCTCAATCTTACATGGGAAAAGACCCAAATACACCAAGACTTGCATACCTGTACCCATGAAAATCTATGAAAACAACTATCTGTCTGTCTGTCTGTCTGTCTGTCTGTCTGTTTGTCTGTCTGTCTGTCTGTCTGTCTCTCTCTCTCTCTCTCTATCTGTTTGTCTATCTACTCACCCACCCACCCTCCCAAATCTCTCTCCTTTTCTCTCTTTCTGCAGAGACGATCAAGTGAAAAGCTACATTCTGAAGCACGGAAGGTAAAATGAATTGACGCTATTGGCCAACCATCAAGATTTTCTGAAGCATCCCTCCACTTCGAGGGTGTTCTGTAGGGACACACTCCTGGACCGTTGCAAGAGGACAAATTAGTACAAAACGATAGCCAAGAAACAATAGTGCTCAATACATTTAAAAATGGCCCTTGGGAAAGATGTGAGAGATCAAGAAGGAATAGCAATAGTGCCCTTTTGTCATAGGCTACCTGTACACTGATGCTACTCTGTGAGTTATGCCCAGCATGATTATATTATGGTATTTATGTGCTTCTAGGCAAGTGCATTTACAGAGACAAGGTTCATCCCTTTTCCAGTGAGCAATCAGACGAGAGAGAGAGAGAGAGAGAGAGAGAGACAGACAGACAGACAGACAGAGGGAGGAGAAGGAGAGGGAGGGAGGGAGAGAGAGGGGGGAGGGAGGGAGGGAGCGAGGGAGGGAGAGAGAGAGAGAGAGAGAGAGAGAGAAGGATGAACCTTGAACAGGGACAGCTCTGATAACTCATTTGACATTTCTCCAAATGCAAAAATAGAGGAAATATTGGAAGAATTAGCAGAAAGTAGAATTAGAAGAATGAACAGAAAATAGAAGTGCAGTTGGGATTGTAGATCATGTTAAGTAAGGCAACCATTTAAATATCAGCTTCTCCAGTAAAATATACATCAGGGGTGTATTTTCCCCCAAATGTGTGGTTTATATACTTCTTGAATATATATATATATATATATATATATATATATATATATATATATAGTTTGCATTCCTTTCTTTTTTTCCCCTCTGTGAAAATTTGGAGTACCGTTTAGGCTTGTTCGGGAAGGGTTAACTTTTTTTTTTTAATGGGCTCTTTATGGTGATTCCAAAAGAAAACAGAGATTACCATCTCATCCAGCTTGGAGTATTGAATTCCAGGTGAACCATCAGAAACGGAGCTTTTTACACTGAACTCTCTTTGTGTGGCTTGCCTTGACCTGCTGGTGATCTGAAGAATTTTCATATGCATGCAGCAACATGGGAATTTTGCTGAGTATCAAATTTAATCAAGGGACAGCTCTAAAAGATTCCACTCCCTGCCCCCCAAGGTGAAATGTTACCCAATTCTTGATAAACAATTCAAAGGAAAGAGTTGGAAGTTCCAAAGCTAAATTTCGCATGCAGGAGAAGTATTATTATCTAATAATATAAGGTAAAGGTTCCACTCGCACATATGTGCTAGTCGTTCCCGACTCTAGGGGGCGGTGCTCATCTCCGTTTCAAAGCCGAAGAGCCAGCGCTGTCCGAAGACGTCTCCGTGGTCATGTGGCCGGCATGACTAAATGCCAAAGGTGCACGGAACGCTGTTACCTTCCCACCAAAGGTGGTCCCTAATTTTCTACTTGCATTTTTTACGGGTTTTTGTAACACTAATGTTTTCCAGAACTAGTTTTATGATTGGGCCATTGTGATTGGTATTCAGCAAGACAGAGTGTCCTATGCCTTTAAGCCAGTGGTAAAATCCAAGTTTTTAAACTACTGGTTCGGTGGGCGTGGCTTGGTGGGCATGGCTTGATGGGGGTGGCAGGGGAAAGATACTGCAAAATCCCCATTCCCAGCCCACTCCAAGGGAAGGATACTGCAAAATCTCCATTCCCACCCCATTCTGGGGCCAACCAGAGGTGGTATTTGCCAGTTCTCCAAATTACTCAAAATTTCTGCTACCGGTTCTCTGAACTGCTCAAAATTTCCACTACTGGTTTTCCAGAACCTCTCAGAACCTGCTGGATTTCACCCCTGCTTTAAGCTTCATGTTCCTTTTATCTTTAATTCTGCATTCTAAGGAATGGGCATTCTGTTCTCTATACCTGTCTCCATACTGGAAATTCATTGTAGCAGTATATTCTCTCCCAGTTCCTACCAGTAAGGTAAAGGTAAAGGTTCCCCTCGCACATATGCGCTAGTCGTTCCCGACTCTAGGGGGTGGTGCTCATCTCCATTTCAAAGCCAAAGAGCCAGTACTGTCCGAAGACATCTCCGTGGTCATGTGGCCGGCATGACTAAATGCCAAAGATGCACGGAACGCTGTTACCTTCCCACCAAAGGTGGTCTCTATTTTTCTTCTTGCATTTTTTACGTGCTTTCGAACTGCTAGGTTGGTAGAAGCTGGGACAAATAACGGGAACTCACCCCTTTACGCGGCACTAGGGATTCGAACTGCTGAACTGCCGACCTTTCAATCGACAAGCTCAGCGTCTTAGCCACTGAGCCACTGCGTCCCTGCAAATAGTTACCAATAGCCAATTTGGTTTAGTGATGAAGGAACCATCCTAGGAACCAGGAGACTGAGAGTTCTAGTCCTGCGTTAGGCATGAAAGCTGACTGGGTGACTTGAGTTGTTACCCCAGACTCAAAGGAATGCTGCCTGTATAGAATCCAATGTGACTCAAGACAACCTAATTTCCCAAGCAAATCTTGGTTTTCATAATTCTCGAAAGAACTTCAGCTGGACTGAGTCATTGAATGATGGCAACCGATGCATCATAGAAATTTCAGAAACCCTACTTCAGTAGTCAGTGTTTTTGAGATCACCTAGCCAATGGAGTTGTTTCTTTAACCTCCAAGATACCAACCTCCTATCATTTCTCTGAAATGAATATGGGATTTTTTTCTTGCAAACATCTCAGTTCTTAGATCTCAGATCTTAGATTTCATATCTGTACTTATGTAGAAACTAGGAGAAAGCACAAGAATATCAAGCAATTCATTAATTCAAGGAACCAAATTTCAGCAGTGGGTGGATGCTATATCGGAGAATTCAAGATAATATTCATCATCTTTTCTTTTTTTTTTAATTTGATTTATATGCCGCCCTTCTCCGGAGACTCAGGGCGGCTTACAATGCGCTAAGCAATAGCCTTCATACTTTTGTATATTTATACAAAGTCAGCTTATTGCCCCCACAATCTGGGTCCTCATTTCACCTACCTTAGAAAGGATGGAAGGCTGAGTCAACCTTGAGCCTTGGTGAGATTCGAACCTGCAATAATTGCAGGCAGCTGTGTTAATAACGTTATCTTCACACGGAGATAAGGGCGATATATAAATATTTTGTTAGAAACCTTACATTTCACTGTTAGGGTAGGAATTATGCCAAACAGTAGTTGAAAATAGGAACTCCTCCAAATTACATTTATTGAGCGAGGATCACAGCTACTTATGGAATCAAGAGGTGGAGAAACGTAGAAAGAAAGAGAGGGTTTGATTTGAACCTCATCTTTACAGGCTTGGCATTAGTTAAACTGTGTCTGTGTGGTGTACTGGACTGTGTAGGTAGGCTGGTTAAAAAAACTCAAGATGATGGTCGCGGCAGCATAAGTAAAGCCACATCCCTCTGTACATGCCTTCAATGTCAATGCACATAACAATAGGTAAGGCTTTAGTGGACCCCTATCTTGATTTTTCCAATACACATATATCAGGGGTGAAATCCAGCAGGTTCTGACAGGTTCTGGAGAACCGGTAGCGGAAATTTTGAGTAGTTTGGAGAACCAGCAAATATCACCTCTGGCTGGTCCCAGAGGTTTTTTTTTTTTATTATTCTTATTCTTATTTATATGCCTTCCTTCTCCGGAGACTCAGGGTGGCTTACAATGCCTTAAGCAATAGCCTTCACACTTTTGTATATTTTATACAAAGTCAGCTTATTGCCCCCACAAACCGGGTCCTCATTTTACCCACCTTAGAAAGGATGGAAGGCTGAGTCGACCTTGAGCCTGGTGAGATTCGAATTTACAGTAATTGCAGGCAGCTGGATGTTAAATGCTGCCTTGTAGGAGGCATTAGCCTCCTACGCCAGAGTGGGGTGGGAATGGGGATTTTGCAGTATCCTTCCCCTGGAGTGGGGTGGGAATGGAGATTTTGCAGTATCCTTCCTCTGCCATGCCAACCAAGCCACGCACACAGAATCAGTAGTAAAAAAAATTTAATTTCACCACTGACATACACAGAGTGATTGTATGTATGTATGTATGTATGTATGTATGTACCAGTGGTGAAATCTAAAATTTGTTACTACCAGTTCTGTGGGCGTGGCTTGGTGGGGGTGGGGGTAATGTGACTGGGTGGGTGTGGCTATTTTTTTTTTACTTTTAAAACCATTTTTTCTACAACCTCTTCGGCGAAGAGGTTGTAAAAAATGCTTTCAAAAGGCTCTGACGATCCCAGCTGAGTTTCCTGATCATCAGAGGGTTTTTTAAAAGCCCTCTGCCGATCAAGGCAACTGAGCTGGGATTGTCAGAGCCATTTAAAAGAAAAAAAGCCTCTGATGATTGCACGGCTCAGCTGGGCATGGGGGGTGGCAGGGAATTTTGTTACCTGTTCTCCGAACCACCCGCCTCCATCGCTATCAGATCGGGCGATCCGGTTCGAACCAGGAACATTTCACCCCTGGTATGTACCCTGTTTCCCCGAAAATAAGACATCCCCTGATAATAAGCCCAATCGGGCCTCCGAGTGCATATACTAAAATAAGCCCCCCCCAAAAATAAGCCCTCCCTGAAAATATTTAAATGCATGTGCAGCTGGTCCCCGCCATTTCCTCTGGTTTCCTCCACCTGCCCCAAAATAATAAGACCTCCCCGAAAATAAGGCCAAGCGCTTATTTCGGGGTTCAAAAAAATATAAGACAGGGTCTTATTTTCGGGGAAACAGGGTATGTATGTATAACAAAAATCAAGTGGTCAGGAGACATTGGTGAGCTAAAGAGTGGTGCCCTGGGATACTTTGCAGGCCGCTAATCCATGGACATCTGGCCTGCAAACTGTTCTCCTTCAACTTTGGTTCCATGCTCTTCCCACCATGGTTGCCCTCCAAGCGAAGCCCCATGTGTTGATAAAGATGAAGTCAGACAAGTCATAACCCAATGTTTATGGTAGTATTAGCATTGTGGTGACCCAGAAAAATGCAGTGTTTATGTAGTATCTTTTACACAGCTTCCCTGGCCCTGTGATTGATAGCGGTTCTAGTCTGGCCACCAGACATTTGGAAATCATTAGCAGTGTCACAGATGGAGAATCTTTACTTTCCCTTTTTCTTTTCGGGGGGTTTATTATTTTATTATGAGAAAGCCTGGCTCACTGGGGGAAAAGTTGTTTCCAAGAATTTGATGGAAAGGAACTATCCAAGGACTCACCTATGATGCCTCTCGTTTGACCCGATACTAGTAGCGGGTAGAGAGTTCTGGCGATTTTCCAGGTTTCACAAATGAGCCATTTCAAGATAATCATGTTAATCCAGCCCATTTGAGCATCACAGTGGGGTTGCCAACACCGGGACTTATGTTTTGGAACCAATAAATAGTTTAAGCCATTTTCCCCCACATAAATAAGGCAAAGGGTATTGAAATCCAGGCTGGTGGCTTTGGTCACACACACAATGTCTCTGGAAACCTACATTCTTTCCGAGCCACAGCCTGCAGCCAAGACTAACAGCTAGTGGGAAAATTATAAATAAACATGCTGTAGCGCAAGATTCTCAACCTGGTTGGAAACGACTGAGAAAATCCACATGGCCTCTGAGTCAGAGGGAATTGATCTAAAGTGTTATCCCCGAGACTGAGAAATCTTTCAGGGAGGAAAAGGGAGACCATGACAGAATGGGAGAGAGGCATTAGCCTGAGAAAATCCCAGATAATTTATCAGCATTCATGTCCCCCAAGTGATTTTGAACACAATGTGCTGAGGCTAAAGGCTGCAAAACAGAAGCCTGGATATCAAAACAGGAGCCTGGATCAGATCTTCCTTCTAAATACGCTTCGATTAGAAGGGATTGATTATTTTACTGGATACAATAATAGTGGGGGGGGGAGGAGAGACAGAGGGAGAGACAGGGAGAGGGAGAGGGAAAAGGAGAGAGAGGGGAGAGAGGGAGGGAGGGAGAGAGAGTCAGAGGGAGAGACAGGGAGAGGGAGAAGGAGAGAGAGGGGAGGGAGGGAGAGAGAGTCAGAGGGAGAGAGAGAGACAGGGAGAGGGGGAAGGAG
>WNWU01000047.1:4328727-4344610 GCA_012654045.1 Ptyas mucosa | reverse complement strand
TTTTTTTCTGCAACCTCTTAAGGTTGTAGAAAAAATGCTTTTAAAAGTAAAAAAAAAAAAAAGTTGGCCACACCCACCCAGTCACATTATCCCTCACCAAGCCACACCCACAAAATAAGCCATACCCACAGAACCGGTAGTAAAAAAATTTTAGAACCCACCCGTGGAGGTGTCCATAAGAACTCATTGCTTTGGTTAGAATAAAATTGGACTTAGTGGATATTAAGGGGTTGACATATTTGATACATCATGTAATTCCATGACTACGTATAACAAAAATTTGAACTGAATCTAATCCTGAATGAATCACAAACTCCATATTGTTGCAAGACAAATTTAGCTGAATTACGGCTTCTAGATCTGCAAAACAAATCAACTGAACGTTAGATGACCGCAAAGATTTAGAGTTTTCTGTATTTCTTAGCTGCTATTCTAGGTCTTTCTAACTCTCTTTGGCTCCAAACTAGTAATCTTAATTCATTGTCACATATATATCAGATCCTTAGTTCAGGGAAAGCACTGACACACTCAAAAGTGGTATTCAGCTCCGACAATCAGTTGGCCCCGCCTTCCAGCCCCTGGTTTATCCTGTCCTTTATTTCCTGCTTTGTAGCTCATCTCAATCGTGCAGCGCAGCTGATTTCCATCCCCCCTCGCTATTCTACTTACCGTTGCTGACTTGGAAGGTAAGCAGCTGAGCTTTGAAATGCTCCAATTTCAGCGCTGCGTGCAATCGCCTTAGGCGCATGAGTGCACGAATGAGCGTGTGTGCTCAAAATGCGCACTCACTGAACCGGTTGTTAAACTGGAAGCATTCCAGCACTGGACACACTGATAGTCCTTGTTCTAATCTCTACCATCCCTACCAGGAGTAGGAAACCATCTGCTTGAAATTCTGGAGAGCTATTATCAGTCAGTCTTGACAATATTGGACTAGATGGGTCAGAATATCTGACTCAATCATTGGGGAGGTTGCTGGCTGGGAACATATTGTGTGAACTAGACAGTGACATTAAGCTATCATATGGTTTATTGATTAGGGCACAGTTTTCTATGTAAATTCAGCAGTCATGACTTTAGAGCAGCGGTCACCAACCGGTGGTCCGTGGACCACTGGTGGTCTGCAAGAAAATTTTATTATTTGCATTTTTTATATTGCACTAAATCAGGGCTCCTCAAACTATGGCCCCTGGGCTGGATATGTGCAATGAATGATTGTGTTGCTGCAGAGAGTCTCCCCCTTCGGGATCTTTTTGTGCTGATTGGAGGGGGGCAGAAATTCTGACTTGGGATCTGCTTCAGCCTCCTGGTGTGGGGCTTTGGGCAAAGGCTGGAGGGAAGTGTGGCTGGTGACAAAGAGCCAGAGGGCCTTGTTCCAATGGGACTGCATCATGGCCTGGAACCCATCTCAGCCCACAGCCTCCAGGCACCGGTACCTGGTCTTGCACTCCTGCAGGTCTTCTCTCTGCTTGGAAAGCCTATGCTCCTATAGTCCTCAGTGAGGTGCTTCTGCTGAGCCTCCTTCTCGGTCAGGTCCAATTTGAACTGAGCTGTTTTGCCAACTCTTTCTCATGGTGGCTGCTTAGCTGCAACAACTGCTTCCTGTTGAGGCACTAAGGAGCCTGGGCGGGCAGGCGAGGAGTGGGTGGGAGGGGAGAGGCGAGTAGAGGCTGCTGGGGTGCCCCTCAACATGAGCGACATCGAGTTGACCACACCCACCCAGTCACATGACCACCTAGCCACGCCCACCCAGCTGGTAATTAGGAAGATCATATTAGTGGTCCGGGGGATTTAAAATTATGAATTTAGTGGTCCCTGAGGTCCGAAAGGTTGGTGACCCCTCCTTTAGAGCTTAACTTGTTGTATGCACACTTCAGGGGTGGTAAACCGCGCATGCGCAGAGTGTCAAAAACAAACGTGATTATGTCTGGGTGGGTGGGAGGAGCCTCCGGCCGCCGCCCCTACCGGTTCACCAGAACCGGAGAGAACTGGCTGAATACCACCAGTAGCACACTCGAAACTGTGTATAGCAACACCCTATGGTAGAGCTTGCTCCTAGGTTTCTATATTTGTTGTCCCAAGGATGAAAATCGCTCTTTCCCGAAGAAACAGCCATACAAGTTCTATTCCTATTTGATCAGGAACAGGCAGAATAACCTCAACTTACTCTAATTAGCATTTCTGATCCTTCTTCCCTACTGAGTCTTTTAAGTTTTCTTATCATAGAATTATCACTTAGATTTCGTAAGATTTCTTTTCATCCACAAACTCCAGAATGGCTCAACAGGATGTCTTAGGCCCCCACAGTGAGACTCTTTAAAAAAAAAAAACCAAAAAACCCCCACATTGGCCGTTTTCCTAAATTTTCTGAATTCTCTGCCTTCCTGTACGGCCTCTGGTGCCACGAAGAAAAATCCAGTTCTTTGCTTCCCTTTCCCCATCTAAGTGAAATAAAACAAAACAGGCATAAAATAAGATCTATGAACCCAGAGAATGAAATTTACCATTCCGCACTTTTGGTAATGGAGGTTATGCTAGTCACACGCTCCTTACAAATTATAGCTAAGGCCTCTTCACCTTTCTAGAGCTTTGATGAAAGATCCCATTGCTCTGCTAGCTAAGCCTAAAGTCTTACCTTGACCTTCTGAGCAAGGCTGTAGAGCAACCCAACCCTGTCCATTGAGCTGGCTATTGATTTATCTCCTGGTGAAATGTGACTGACCCAGAACTGAACAAACATAGTCTAAAGCTATCAGCTGGGTTGATCATTACCTGGATGGTGTTATAAGCAAGAGTTTTCAGGTCTGGTCTCCAAAAGTTTAAGCTGGTCCTTTGTTGCTGTTTGTTCTTTTAGGCTAACTTCTGGTTGGGTTCATACATGGACAGTTTCATACACTTTTCTTGGCAACTCTGTCAAGGACCTAGGACAGTGATGGCTAACCTCTTTGTCGTCGCGTGCCAAAAGCGGGAGTCACGTGGGGGGTCGCAGGTGCGTGTGCCCACATCCATAATTCAATGCACCCTGCCCTCCCGCGCATGCGCATGTGACCCTCCCACACTTCCCCCTGGTTTTGGCACGTGATGGCCCGGTGGGCTCAGTAGGCCCATTTCCCCCCCTCCCTAGGCTCCAAAGGCTTTCTAGGAGCCTGGGGAGGGCAAAAACAGTCTTCCCCATCCCTTCTGGAGGCTGGAAACAACCAGTTTCCCGATGTCCGGTGGGACCGGAAGGCCTGAAAATCAGTTGGCTGGTGCACCCATGCGCGCTGGAGCTGAGCTAGGGCAACACTCGTGTGCCCACCAATATGGCTCCGCGTGCCACCTGTGGCACCCGTGCCATAGGTTCGCCATCACGGACCTAGGAGTATTCAACTCAAATGATCTAAGCCCCAGAGCTCACTGTAACAGCATTGCCAAAAAGGCATTAAGAGTTGTTAACCTAATTTTGGGAAGCTTTTTCTCCGGTAACATTGTATTAGTAACTAGAGCATACAAAACCTTTGCCAGACCAATTCTTGAATACAGATCATCTGCCTGGAATCCACACTGTATATCTGACATTAATACAATTGAGCGGGTCCAGAAATATTTCACGAGAAGAGTACTCCACTCCTCTGCTCACAATAGAATCCCTTATGCCACCAGGCTCAAACTTTTGGGTTTGGACAACCTGGAACTACGCCGCCTACGGTCTGACCTAAGCATAGTACACAAAATTGTCTGCTACAATGTCCTACCTGTCAATGACTACCTCAGCTTCAACCTAAAAAATACACGGGCAAACAATAGATACAAACTCAAGGTAAACCACTCCAAACTTGATTGCAGAAAATACGACTTCAGCAACAGAATGGTCAATGCCTGGAATGCACTACCTGATTCTGTTGTTACATCCTCAAACCCCCACAGCTTCAACCTTACACTGTCTACCATGGACTGCACCCCATTCCTAAAAGGGGGTGTGCATAAGTGCACCATCGTGCTTATCGTCCCTGTCCTACTGTCCTCATTTATTCATACTCATTCCTTGTTCATGTCCATGTTTATACTTATACCTAGGACATGATCAACAAACAAATAAATAAATAAATAAAATAAATAAATAAAATAAAAAATAAAATATTTTTTTAAAAAAAATAAAAAAAAGAGCCTTGGTAGTACAGTGGTCTAAAGCACCCTGTTATTAACATCAGCTGCCTGCAATTATTGCAGGTTCGAATCTCACCAAGGCTCAAGGTTGACTCAGCCTTCCATCCTTTCTAAGGTAGGTAAATTGAGGATCCAGTTTGTGGGGGCAATAAGCTGACTTTGTATAAAAATATACAAAAGTATGAAGGCTATTGCTTAGCGCATTGTAAGCCGCCCTGAGTCTCCGGAGAAGGGTGGCATATAAATCAATTTTTTTAAAAAAATTAAAAAAATAAAAATAACATTTTAAAAAATTTACTCTTGTTGTTTTTCTTAGGGCTGAGAAAGAGGGACTGTCTCCAAATACTCCAGGTTACTTTGTGCTTGATAGAACCATAATTCATAATCTCCCAATGTTCTATCCCAGTGTACTTAACTATTACACTTAACTAGTTCTCAAGAATATGACCCATATCTAATGCCAGTTAAAGCTGAAGCGCTTCTGTCCATTGCTGGCAAATCTCACCAATCTTCCTTCCTGAAGGAAGACTTACAATTACAGAGCAAAATGATTTTCTATCATCTCAAGAAAGACCACTAAATCTTTTAGCCAATCAGTAATACCACACAATTTCCCTTTGACTAATATATACATTATGTTCAAAATTAATGTTTTGCTATAACCAAAGCCTTGATAGAAATTTAGATGCTAAGTTTAAATTTAGATGCTAAAATGCTAAATCCCAGAAACTTCATCATTAGAGGTTTTTAAGAAGAGACTGGGCAGTCTGAGATTGTATAGGTTCTCCTGTTTGAGCAGAGGACCGGACTATTAAATTTCCAAAGTCCCTTCCAGCTCTATTCTATTCTAAAGTTGCCATCCAGTTTTTTTGTAGTTTCAGGAGTCAGGAGTGACCGACACAGATTGGGTCCTGCAACAGAATGATTTATCACAAGTAAAAAACTTTGATATAACCAAGAAAGTACAGGGCTGCAAATCCCCTAATTGCATCTTCTATGATTCCCCCCCCCTTCAAATGACTCTGTAATCTGGGTGCAGTCAGGGTAACTGAATGGAGCTGAGCATTTACTGGATGGCTGCCCTTCCTGATGCCTATGTGGTGTTCACAGCAAATATTTTCCCTTGGCACCCAGAGAGAGAAGTAACTGACGCTACCTAGGATCAAACTCACAGTCTCCGGATTGTGAGGTGAGAGAGCTCCACCTCTAGGCCACCATGCCGTTCTGGATATTCTATGATTAGAAGGTGTATTATTATGATCTTGGAAACTGACTTGGAGCATTTTCAGTTTATCACTTGTTTCTTTTAAGGAAAAAAAAATCAAAGAAAACATCGGCTGTAGAGACCCAGAAAACAGTGAAGAAGGTATCTGTGGTCCCGTTAGAGACTTTAGAAGCCATGCTGCCAACCTCTGATTTAGAGGACACAGGTTGCAGCAGTTAAGTAGGGTGGAAATTATGATTGCGCTGGGTCTGGTGACAGTTTGTGAGGGCCTGACAGGCACTTGAGAAAGAACTTTAACATAGCCTGAGGATCCAATCCCAGCAAATCTTGTTTGCTTGCTTGCTTGCTTGCTTGCTTGCTTGCTTGCTCCCTCCCTCTGGATCGAACCATAACAGAATACAGGTGTTCTGACCGAGGCTTCTTTAGAAAGTAAACAGCACAAACTTAATCCCGGCAAACCTCTTTAATTCAAATGGCTGTGAATTATTGTCATTTGCAGTCTGAAAGGCTTTTCAAACAGTCTTGCAAGGGAGTGTTTACAAACACTCACCTTATCTCCCTTGGAATGCTGCCAGAGAACTACCACACGCAGGGCAAGGCCAAACTTAGCACAGAGTCAAACAGAACTTTTCTAGAGCTTTTACCGACCAGATGAACTAATTGCTTCCTGCAAAAGCTCACGTCCCATTCGCTTCTCTTTTATGTCTTATGGGAGGGGCCAATCATCTCCAAGCCTTACTCCCAAGTCGACCCTGTTTTCCTAATTGTTCCTGTCTCCTGGCATCTTTGCGCATGCACACACTGGGAACAGGCTCACACTGTTCTTCTGCCTCGCTGATGTCAAACTCCGGAGACTCCAGAGGAGGCAAAGAACTACCAGATGGCCTTGACCCCCTCTCTGCCTCCGACTCAGAGCCCTCGTCCGAGCCTTCCCCAGACTCCAGGACTGGCCCACGTTCCTCCCCAACCTCCTCACTGTCCGTATCTGCTGCCAGCTCTGCTGGCTGCTGGTGGGCCACAACAACAGGTAGTCTTCTCCATACGAGCAAAATTGAGCCGAAAATTACTGCTTCTAAGCAAGACAGCTATTCAATGAATTTTGTTCCATTAGATGACCTTTCTTGCCCCAGTCGTTAAGAGAATCACTGCACTTATTAAGTTAGTAACACGGTTGTTAAGTGGATCTGGCTTCCCCATTGACTTTGCTGTCAGAAGGTTGCCAAAGGTGATTGCATGACCCTGGGATACTGCAACCGTCATAAATACATGCCAGTTGCCAAGCAGCTAGATTCTGATCACATGACTCTGGAGATGCTACAATAGTCGTAAGTCAGTAAAATGGTTGCAAGTCATTTTTTTTCAGTGCCTTTGCAACCTCGAACAGTCACTAAACAAAGGATTGTATGTTGAGGACTATTTGTACAGAGCTGAGATCCTGTCAATCCAAGGGTGGAATACCCAGAGGGATGCAATCAAGATCAAGCGTGGTACTAATACCACTCTATAAAGCCTTAGTAAAACCACACCTAGAATACTGCATCCAGTTTTGGTCACCACACTATAAAAAAGATGTTGAGATTCTAGAAAAATGAGTTGCCTACCAAGCTCCGGACGGCTCCTGATCTCCGCTTCTTCTGTCGGGACCTGAAGCCTTGGCTGTTCAAGCAAATAGGCTGACTCTGATTCTCGGTTTTATTATTTATTAGTTAATTTGATTTTAAAATGGGATTTTATTGTACATGTTTTTAAGTTGTGTTCGCCGCCCTGAGTCCTCCTGGAAAAGGGCGGCATATAAATACACGACATAAATAAATAAATAAATAAATAAATAAATAAATAAATAAATAAATAAATAACTGCAGAGAAGAGCAACCAAGATGATTAGGGGACTGGAGGCTTAAACATATGAAGAACGGTTGCAGGAACTGGGCGTGGCTAGTCTAGTGAAGAGAAGGAGCAGGGGAGACATGATAGTGGGGTTCCAATATTTGAGGGGCGGCCACAGAGAGGAAGGGCTCAAGCTATTTTCCAAGCTACCTGAAGGCCAGACAAGGAATGATGGACGGAAACTGATCAAGGAGAGATTCAACCTGGAAATAAGCAGAATTTTTTTCCGATAGTGAAAACAATCAACCAATGGAACAGAAGTTGCCTTCAGAAGCTGTGGGACAGGGGTGAAGTCCAGCAGGTTCTAACAGGTTCTGGAGAACCGGTAGCGGAAATTTTGAGTAGTTCAGAGAACCGGCAAATACCACCTCTGGCTGGCCCCAGAGTGGGATGGGAATGGAGATTTTGCAATATCCTTCCCCCAGGAGTGGGGAAGGAATGGGGATTTTGCAGTATCCTTCCCCTGGAGTGGGGTGGGAATGGAGATTTTGCAGTATCCTTCCCCTGCCACGCCCACCAAGCCACCAACATACCACGCCACGCTCACAGAATCGGTAGGGAAAAATTTTGGATTTCACCCCTGCTGTGGGAGCTTCATCACTGGAGACTTGGACTAGGGGTGGTTGAACTGTCTTTTGTCTGGGACGGTGTAGGGTCTTCTGCTTGGGTGGGGGGTTGGACTAGAAGACCTACAAGGTCCCTTCCCACTCTGTTAATCTATGATCTATGATTTTTTTTTTCTTTGCCCAAAGTGGTACTAGCTGATCCCTGCAACCTGTAGTAGTGGGAAAAAATGCCTTCAGCTTTCAGTCTCCAGGTTGAGACTGATTCCAAACAGCAGAGCTCTGTAGTCTCCTGTCCACTGAGTAACTGTAAGGGAGGAGGAGGAGAAGGAGGAGAGGGAAGGTCATCTAATAACTGTAAACCACTCTCCAAATATAAGGGACATACTTGGATGGATTTAATGCCAGCAACAAAAATCTCATATATCTCCCAGCTTCGGCTTTTTAGTAGTTTTATTATTTTTATAGCTAATAGAGGTAGATTTAGTGTGATGCTGAGCATTTATCCTAAACATTCTTCAGTTTAATGGGGGAAAAAATATTTGAATCGTTTTCTTCCCCCAGGACAAAAGAAATTCTCACGAGTGGAGTAGAGTGGTCTTCTCTACTTGTGAAGTGGCTTAGGGGGTGCATGAGAGTATCATGGTCTTCTGTACCACCGTTTCTCTGTGGCCTCGCTGGTTTCTCACCTACAGAATGTCATCGTTCCAAATAATGAACTCCAGGCAATCAAGACTCTGACAGGTTGATGAGCTTCAAGAAGCCCTTTATTGAGTACATCATGTCGGCATTGAGATAGGTGAAGCTAGCTCTAAATAGTTCCCACGCTCGTGGATAGTTAAAAGAATAGGATTTCTCCACCTCACCCCTGTGTCCTTTAGATCATATGGGCCAATCAAGTCAGCCACAGCTTCCCGCTCAGCTCCGACAGGTGTCCGTTGGCATGGCCTTAGTGTCAGGGTTCCGACGGATGCCCTAATTAAATCATGAGCTTCGAGTCAAGCTTCAAAAGAAATCTAGTTATTTATTAGGAGCTTCATGTTGGCACGTTCCCAAGTGAAGCCAGCTCTGACCCTACGTAATTTACATCCCAATTATGACCCTGTTTCCCCCCTCCCCCCAGAGTGTGTCATCAATCACATTTGCCAATGGGGTTTCACGGGTTGTAGGAGTCACTCCCCTCCGGCTGCTGTAGGTAACCCTGGGATACAGCCTTGAGAAAGATAAGCATGGAATGTGCATCTGTTTTTGGCTGCTGTGCCATTTCGCCGGTTTCCCATCCCCCCTGGCCAATGACAACTTGAGAGCAGGCCAGGGATGCTTTGCTAGTTGACACTTGGTTCACATGCCTGCTGGTAGGTGTTTTGACTAGCAGCTGAGGCACCACATTCCTAAGTTCCCCCATCCATCCATGTTCCCCCCCCCGTGAATGGCAACCAGGTTTTAACCAGGGAGTAACCTGTTTTTTTACCCTCTGCGCATGCACAGAAGGGTTTGTGCATGTGCAGAGGATCCGCGTGTGATGCGCGTGGCATGTGCAATTCCAAACCACTAGGTAAGGTACTGTATTTTTCGGAGTATAAGATGCACAATTTTCCTCCCTAAAAGGGGGTAAAAATTTAGGTGCGTCTTATACACCGAATGTAGACTCGCCCACCCACTGGCCACCACCCTTTGGCCTCTGCCTCCCAGCAATTTACTTCTTTGCAGCAAGCAGCAAGAAGAAACAGCCCATTTCAGCTTCAGCACAGCCTAATTAGCACAACTTGATTGTCCGTCGGCCTCTCGACTCTCAGCTGTTACAGGCTGCAGGGATTGCCAGTGCCTATTGCTGCACGGGTCTCTGCTGCTTGCTGCAAGGAGGTAAATTGCTGGGAGCAGATTATTTTTTTTTCTTGTGCTAATCAAGCTGTGCTGAAAACGAAAATGAAAGTAAAGCAGGCTGTTTGCTGTTTGCTGCAATGAGGCAAAATTGCTGGGAGGCAAAGGCAGCTTTCTTTTTCTTGTTTTCCTCACCAAAAAAGGTAGGTGCGTCTTATAGTCTGGAGCGTCTTATACTCTGAAAAATACGGTAAGTAGATTTCACCCCTGATATGTTCTCATAGGACAACTGGAAGTTGTATGAGAGGGTGTGTTCTCTGGAGCCTCCAAAATCATGTGAGAATGGAGCATGCTTTCATATGCTTTTTGGAAGCTGCAGAAGAACATACCCTGAAGAACCAATGCCTTGTGTGACCCAGACCTCTACTTCAGGCCAAGTGCCCATCATTCAGGCTGGCTTAAATGGGAAGGAGAGATGTAGGGAACTGTTTCTCTTTTGTTTGTGTTGATGTGTTTGTGTGACATACCAGCAGAGTTAAGTTAGGCATGTTTTGAAGGATGACAGTCCAAGTCCCAAAGGTTCTTCATCACTCTAGTACCATGATGGCAAACCAATGGCACGCATGCCAGAGCTCTCTCTGTGGGCACGCATGCCGTCACCAGCTGCTCTTCTGGTTTCTGGCACACATGTAGTCTGCTGGTCTTCGCAGGCGCAAGAGTGCCTGAAAACGGCCCAAAACCTGGCCATTTTCCAGACCATTTTTGGGGCCTTTTTGTTGCGGCTCTGACCCCCGAGCCCCTCTTATTGGAGGAGGAAGGCTCCGAACATGAAGGAGAGGAGTCAGCCAGGCCTCCCTCTCCAGGACCCTCCTCTCTGGCAATGCCTCAGGTGTCTGCCGAAGGAGAAGAGATTGGCCAGGAGCCAAGTGTCTCCGATCAGTTGGATAGCGACGACGGAGATAAGTTGTGGCTGGATCCACACCAGCATCAGCGAGACAAATGTATGCAGCAGAAGAGGAGGCATGCCAGAGATTAAGCTGAGTCACTGGACCACACCCCAGAGGCTATATAAGGGAGGATGGTGGCCATTCTGACTCTGTGATGGACAAAGCTTAAACTTCTGGCAAGTCACTTGCACCTCTGGAAAACAACGCCTAATCTGCTGTGGATTTAATTTACGAACTGGACTGTGTAAACTGTGTGTATTTTGTTTGTGTTATCTGGTGGAGGAACAACCCCTCCTTCTTCTTGGAGTAAAGTCTTGGCAGGCAGCTATGGGGTTGCTGCCAAGTTTCTGATAACTGACATTGGGTGTTTGAAAAGTTATTTAACCGGACTTCCGGTGGGACTGTGACATCGCCGGATGCTTCATTTTGAAGTGCCAGCCCAGGGCTTCGTAGAACCGCAAGAACAGCGACTACCGGCTGTCTTGCGGTTTGAAAACTTTCCCCCTGGTATGAGGGGGGAAAGTGAGTAGATGGGTGGGGTAGAGCTCCCTGAGAGTGCCAGATTTTACCCATAATCTGGCGCTCGAAGATGAGAGCTCCCCGTTAAGCCTGTCAGTACTCCGGACCCTGGATGACTCTGCTTTGCAGAGCTAGATGTCGTTACCATCCCAGCAACCAATTTTAAACAAATACTTCCTGAATCAAGCTGGCGGAGCACAAGTTGCACGAATGAAACAGCAAGTATTTTTTTTTCTTTTTTTTTTAACTCCAAGGATTTACTTTCTTTAAAAGATTTTCCCTGAGTGGAAAGTGAAAGAAGATGGCGTTTGAGTTTCAATGGGGCATGAAGAAGTGAAAGTTAAAAGTAATTATTGACAAGCCCCTATTTGAAACGTAAAACTCCTTTTTGAAAAGTGGATGAAATAAGAAAGGATGTAATAATAATAATTGAAGCAGCAATACAAATTACAAATTGTAAAGGGTCTTTTCTTTTTTTCTTCTTCTTGAAACTCTTTTTTTCCCTTTTTTTCTGTCCTTCTGGAAGGGAAGGAAGAAGGGGGGCAAGATGGCTGGTCTTTTTGAATGCAAAGAAAGCAAAGGAGGGTTAATTAACCCTCAATGGTCTGATTTCGAGGAAGCTTTGAGTTCAATTATCTCTGCTTTATTGAAAAGAATTGATACTATATTTCAAGCTTCTCAAGCTGGAAACAATGAAATACATGGAAATACTGAGTTGCAATCTAGCAGTGGGGGATTGAATGAAGAGTTGGGAGATGTTAAAAAACAACAACAGATCATAGCAGTTTTTACTGAGGAGAGAAAGATGAATGCTGAGCAGAACAAGGAGCAAGAAAATTTGGAAGCTGATGAAATTTTGGTTACACGAATTTTTTTTTATAAAACTCAATTTGCATTTAAAGAGCTGTTTCCAGAAGAAGCTACATTTCTGCAAAAATTTTATAATATGCAATCCCAAAAACCGCAAAATTTTACTGGAGTTAAAAAAGGCAGAGGGATCAAAGTTAAGAAGAAAGTTCGTAAAAAGGAAAAGAAGAAAGATTGGAGAAAATAACCCTGCTTGATTGTGATCTGGTGGTTTCTGGTGTGATCTGGTGGTTTCCCTAATACGTCTGATGAATTTACTAATCTAATTTTTGACTGGATTTGATGGATATTATTTCAAATATAATTATAAAGTCACTCAGGGTTTTTTTTTTTATAAAGAAGCAATTTTTTATTTAGGTGGGTAGACGCAAATGAAGATATTTTATATGCTGTTGGAAGATGTGAAGACAAGAAGATTAGCAACTGGTTTAATCTAGTATGAAGAATTTAAATGTTTGATATAGTTATTAAATGACGCTTTATCTGTATTGATAAATTAATAAGAGGTTTGATTGTTATATATTTTTTAATTAAAAATTTATTATTATTTTTTTTATTAAGTGTTTTAACTATAACTGGACCTTGATGGTTTAAAAGTGGAGGACGGAAGACTTTATATAGTATTTTATTTTAAATTTGGGGTTTTTTTAATGAGGGTTTCTTTTGTTGTTGTTGTTGTTGTTGTTGGGGTTTTTTTCTTTGTTTTAAATGAAAGAAGTTATAAAATATCTTGTTATATTGAGTAATGATAGGTTTGATTAGGTAATACTTAACTGTTTTATTAACTGCTGTAATTATAAATGGAGATTAATTCTGTTGAATTAGATGGAATAAGAAGAAAGAAGACTTGCTTTCCTTTTATCTACTTGTTTAATGATTATGATTATGATAAGTGTGAAATGGAGTTTAATTTAGAGAATTTGAGCTGTATTTTATCTTGTATTTGCTCTGGGAAGTGGGGGGGGTGGTTGGGGAGGGGAGAGAAAATGTATGTAAAACTTTTAAAACTTTTTCAATAAAAAAAAAAGAAAAGTTATTTAACCCTCGACTGGTTTTTTGGGTGCGTGTGTGAGACGGGGACAGAACGCTTTTATTGGGCTGTTTTCAGGCTGTTTTGGGGCCATTTTTGGCTCAGAAAACAGCCTGGAAAACAGCCCGGAAAACGGCCAAAAATGGCCAAAAAAACCAGGCATGTGCACACCATCCAGCTGGTCTTCAGGTTTCTGGTGCTCTGGCACATTCACATACATGTGCATGCATGTGTGTTCCGGTTTGGGCACTCGGTGCCGAAATGGTTTCCCATCACTGCTCTAGTATATTAATTGTAGAATAGAATAGAATAATTTCATTTCTATACCGCCCCTCTCCTGAAGGACTCGGGGCGGTGCACAGCCAAGTAAAAAACACAATACAAATATCCCAATTAAATTTTAAAAACTTATTAAAATTATTACATTTATGGCCAAAATTCATTAAAACCCAAAAATTTAAAACTCCAAATTTAAAACTCCTTTACAAAGATAGCCCTGCTTGTCGGAAGAGCACGGTCTTAAGGGCACAGCGAAAAACTCGGAGGTCAGAGATTGTGCATATTTCCAGGGGCAGTTCGTTCCAAAGGGCAGGGGCTCCCACAGAGAAGGCTCTCCCCCTGGGTGTCACCAGCCGACATAGTTTGGCCGACGGCACCCTGAGGAGTCCCTCTCTGTGGGAGCGAACTGGTCGGTGGGAGGCTATCGGTGGCAGAAGGCGGTCTCGTAAGTATCCAGGTCCTGAGCCATGGAGCGCTTTAAAGGTGGTAACCAACACCTTGAATCGCATCCGGAAGACCACTGGGAATCAGTGCAGCTCACGCAGGAGAGGTGTAGATCTCTCTTTCTCCCTCTCTCTCTCCTTCAAAAAACAAATATTTTTTTTAAAGAAACCGGAGAACTGTTTAGACAGGGTATTATTTTTCTCCCTCGGTATTATTTTTCTTTCTCCCCTTTTCGCTCTCGTAATGAATTAGTAAAGCTGGCAGGGAAAGGTCCTGCTTTAGACGAGAACTCATATTCTCCCAAACAAGCAGGCCGGCCCATGTGAAAAAGCTGATAAAAGAAGAATGGCTACAGTTTGCTTTTTCAGCCCGATAAGACTGTGAAGCCTTCCTGCAGCCCGGCTTCAGCTTTGAAAATCCCTGTGTTCTGGGGGAGACCAGAGGAACTAGTTCATATATTACCTTGAAGAAAGCAAGAGCATTTATATATTATGATAATCCAAGTATCGCCTGGCTGTTCATTAGGCACGGTTAGAACTCAATTTCCCCCTTCCTTCGACAAATACAGTATGAAAAGGAATGCTTGTATTTATCTAGCTCTGGCAGCAGCTTTCAGCTCAGCTGAAGGTAATGGAAGGAAATTGGTCCCGAGAGTCCAGCTATATATTGCTCTTGAGTAAAGGGAAAAGGGAGCAGGTAAATTGCATTCATTAGGCAAGACAGTTGCAATTCATGTTAAACTGGAAGCTGAGAAGAAGCAAGGGCTGGAGCCAGGGGGGAAGTGAGAGGAAGCTGAGAGCAGATCTCTCAGGAGGGTTGAAATGGTTACTCCGGTATGATAGTTGATTTCCATATTTATTGGATTTGTTCAGGTTTTGATTGGGGGTGGGGGTGAGATGCAGGGGGGAGAATCTTAGGCCCAGAATCCTAGGAATTTGCTCTTTTTGAGAAGCTGGGGGATCAGAAAGTCTAGCATACTTTAACTTAAGAGATGCATTTAAGGAGTTAATTTTTTTCCCCCCAAGGATGCCCTCCATAAACTCAATAATCCCAGTTGATGGACCAGCAAGTGATAGTTTGTTTAATGCAACCTCACTGAATCAGTCACGATTGGCTGGACTCGCACAACATGTTAAACCAGCCATGTCAATCTCATTCTCCGCAAAAGAATAAAGTTCAACTCCTTGAAATGTCTCAGGGGCTGCCCCAAAGAAGAGGGAGTCAAGCTATTCCCCAAAGCACCTGAGGGCAGGACAAGAAGCAATGGGTGGAAACTAATCAAGGAGAGAAGCAACTTAGAACTAAGGAGAAATTTCTTGCCAGTCAGAACAATTAACCAGTGGGACTAACTTGCCTCCAGAAGTTGTGAATGCTCCAACACTGGAAGTTTTTAAGAAGATGTTGGATAATCATTTGTCTGAAGTGGTATAGGATTTCCTGCCTGAGCAGAGGGTTGGACTAGAAGACCTCCAAGGTCCCTCTCCTCTCCTCTCCTCTCCTCTCCTCTCCTCTTCTCTTCTGCAACAGAAGGGTTGGGAGGTCCCCAGATTACGGAAAACTGCATCAAGCCATACTATGTGGCTGGGTTCATAAAGCAAATCCAAACAGAGCACATTAAAACCAGGCAATATCTTTTAAGGCTGGCTTTCAAAAAAAGAAGAAGAAGAAGTCTTATGCTCAATCAATCCTCTCAGGAAGGTTGCAATCTTACTTACTAAGGGAGTTACTTAGGAATAAGTACCATTGAATTTAATGGAAAATACATCTGAACAGATGTGTGTAGGATATTGCAGGTCAAGTACCCTTCTTTTTCCTCCTTTATACATTCAGGAGACCTTTCAAGCTTTGTGATACAACATCATTTTCATTTTTCTAAACTTTGATGGTGTTGAGTGCCAAAACACATTTCTTTAGAAAGATCTTCTCCCAATCAGATCAGATCAATCAATCAGCTCAGAGAACTGAACTTCTGGCAGCAGGGATCTCTCCAAAGAGAACCACTTATTGACCTAACCATCTGTCTGTCTGTCTGTCTGTCTGTCTGTCTGTCTGTCTGTCTGTCTCTCTCTCTCTCTCTCTCTCTCTCTCCATCTATCATCTATTGACTGATCTATCTATCTATCTATCTATCTATCTATCTATCTATCTATCTATC